>JADRCD010154548.1:45134-55518 GCA_019843815.1 Montemys delectorum | reverse complement strand
AGACAGACAGACAGACAGACAGACAGACAGACAGACAGGTGACTTCTGTTAGGATGCTTTGCAGCACGCACAGACTCGAATCCCGAGGCTGTAGGGATTCTTGTAATCTGGATGGTCACTTGTGGCATCTTTTTGTTCAACTTACTGCTGTTGCAACGTTGTGAACTTGCTGTCTCCTTGGTCCCTATGCAGCCCCAGCTGGCCTCAAACACACATCCACCTGCCTCTGCCTCTCTAATTCCGGGATTAAAGGTGTGCCCCTGCACCTAGTCACTTTTTTTTATTCTTTTTTGAGTGGGTGGAAGTCTTGAGACTGGGCCTCTCTATGTAGCCCTAACTGGCCTGGAACTTGCCAGGTAGACGTGGCTAGCCTTAGACTTGCAGCAATCCTCCTGCCTCAGCCTCCCAAATATTAGTATTAAAGATGTGAACTGCCATAACTGGTCTTGGTTCACTTTTTTTTTTTTAAGATTTATTTATGATTATAAATAAATATATTGTAGCTGTCTTCAGACGTACCAGAAGAGGGCGTCTGATCTCATTACAGGTGGTTGTGAGCCACCATATGGTTGCTGGGATTTTGAACTCACGACCTTTGGAAGAGCAGTCAGTGTTCTTACCCACTGAACCATCTCACCAGCCCTACGTTTACCTTTTAATCTGTAAGAAATATCTACATTATCTCTTGTTGGCTACATAGAGATCCTAAGAGCCCCAAGAGTCCGACTGCTCCCCAAATCCCAAAGTTAGCTCATCTGTCTATGATATATTGGAGAAGAGACTCAGATCCCAGCCTGTCCTCCCCTAACCTCACAGGTCTGTGGTGGGCATGGCTTCTCCAAAGATAGCTGCCATTATTCCCTTCCCTCGCTGATGGGCACTGCCACGCAGCTATCCAGTCTATGATACCATAGCCTTGACTCCGAGCTAGGCTGTGGCTGCCAAAACATCAGCATGTGGAAGTGACCAGGTACACGTTCTAGACATTCAGAGGCTAGGCAGTTCTTTTCCTCCCGGGCAGACCCCAGTTTTCATGATGGGGGACAGGGCAGAAGCCAAGTAGAGGAGCCTCCCAGCCCTCAGTCAACAATCTTCTAGCCAAAATGTGAGTGAGCCATTTTGACACTGACAACCCAGGAACACTGGCGAGCTGTCCCCACAGTCCAGCCTGTGGTATGACACTGGGCGAGTCTGGGGTGACGATGTTTAAGGTACTAACTTGCTAGTGGTTCTGTTGTAACCAGTAACTGGTGCAGTTGCTAAGGCCCCCCATGAAGGCCTTTCCACAAGGTCAGGCAGGCAGGCAGCACCCTTTCTTTTACACATGCTTTAGAGTGGAAGGGCATGCAAGATGGCCACAGAGCTCACCAAGAAAGTGTCTTTGCAAATGTGACCAACTCTAGCCCCATCCTTGTCCATCTGCTTGGGGAGTTCAAGACATAGAACTGACTTTAAAATCATTTTATTTCTGTTTATATGTATGTGTGTCTGGAGGCCAGAAGGGGATAACAGATTCCTTAGAGCTGGAGTTGCAGGTAGTTGTGAGCTACTTGATGTAGGTGCTGGGTACTGGGCTCTGGTCCTTTGCAAGAACAGTGTGTGCTCCTAACCACCGAGCCATTTCTCAAGAACCCACGAGATCTTCCTCCTCCTCCGCCTCTTCCTCCTCTTCCTCTTCCTCCTCCTTCTCTTCTTCTTCTTCCCCTTTCCTTTCTGGATGGTGCTTGGTGCTTTAGTTACATTTTGGTTGCTGTGTGTGATAAAAAACAAGGGCAGGGGCTGGAGAGACGGCTCAGTGGTTAGGAGCTGCTCTTCCATTGGACCCAGATCTGTGAGCACCTACATGGCAGCTCACAATCGTCTCCAGCCTCAGGGGATCTGATGCCCTCCTCTGGCCTCCACAGGCACTAGGTAGACACACATGGTACACAGGCTTACATGCAGGCAAAATATCCACACACATCAATTAATTAGTTAATAAAAAGAAAAACACCACAAACTACCAACACTTCAGCTTATGGTTTCGGAGGGTTAAAGTCTCTGATGATGGAGCAAAGGTTTGGGGGCTGAAACTGCTAAGAGCTCACATTTCAAACTTCAATTAGGGCAAGTGTGGCAGCACAGGGAGGAGACAGAGAGAGAAACTAGGAATGATAAAAATCTTTTGAAACTTCAAAGCCCACCCACTGTGACACACCTCATTCAGCAAGGCCATACCTCCTAATCCTCCCCAAACAGTTCCACCAACTGGTACCAAACCTTCAAACATGTGAGCCTTTCAAAAGCCCATAGGTAAGTGTTCCACCACTGAACTATAACCCCAGCCCTAAAACTCCATTAAAAAAAAAAGATATTTTTTATTATGTATATATAATGTTCTGCCCGCAGGCCAGAAGAGGGCACCAGATCTCATTATAGATGCTTATGAGCCACCACGTGATTGCCGGGAATTGAACTCAGGACCTTTAGAAGAGCGGCCAGTGCTCTTAGCTCTGAGCCATCTCTCCAGTCTCTAAAATTCCATTTTATAGCACACTTACTTATCATGTGTGCACTCGTGTGCGTGTGTGTGCGTGTGCATTCATAACAGGGCATGTATGGAGTTCACAAGACAACTGTGGGAGTCAGTTTTCTCCTTCTACTATGTGAGTGAGTCCTAGGGATTGAATTAGGTCATCAGGCTTGGCAGCAAATGCTTTAACCTGCTAAGCCACCTTGCTGGCCCCTAAAATTACATTTTCCAGTTCAATGTATACAGGAATCCTGCCTATGATCACTGATACACCTGATAGCATTAAAATTAGTTCTACCAGTTAGAGGGGGACCCAAAGACCCTCCCTCCTCCTCAGTTTCTGTGACAGGAGTCAAGGATTGCCCAGCTCTCAGGATGAAGGTCCATCATGCAGAGCGGTGATTTTTTTTTTCTACTTTTTTTTTCCCTTCTCACTCTGGCCCTGCTCGCTCCAGCCCCACCTTTTTTTCCTACTTCTTATTTTACACAGAATCTCATATAACCCCAGGCTGAGTTTGAACTCCTGATCCTTCTACTGCTAACTTCCAAGTGCTAGGATTACACATTTGTGCCACACTTACAAACCCAGTCTTCCTCCTCCTTCTTTCCCTCCTCCTCCTTTCTGCTCCTCTTCCTTCTTCCCCTCCTCCTCCTTTCTGTTCTCCCTCCTCACCCTCTTCCCCCACCCCCTTTCTCCCCATCCTCTTTCTTCTCCTTCTCCTCCTCCTCCTCTTTTGTTCTTTTCCTTTTTTTAAAGAAAGTCCTGGCCAGATTCTACTTGAAGGTCCTGTTCTATATTCAGGAGAGATGGAAGGGACCACCCTTTCATGCTTCCACAGTGGTTCCTGGAGTGATAAAAATGCCCACAAATCCCCACTTGTGCAACCCTGAGGACCTGGACTGAGTGCAGGCCAGCCTCTCTGAAGCTGGCTTCATTTTCCTCACTTGCAAAACACAGAGGATAACAGAGTCTGTCTCACGCTGTGCCGGGGAGACCACCGGGTGGTCCTCATGTGTCTGTCTGTCCTCTCTCCTTGTCTTTCACTTGTGTGTTTAGTCCTCAGCGACACTGACTGACCTTCCTGCGCTGAGGGGTTTGGGGGTCGTCTGCTTCTGCACCTCCAGGTCTCTGCAGATGACCATGGAGGGAACGGAATAGACCAGAGCCAGGCCAGGACTGGGTGGAGGGCGAGCAGGTTAGGTAGCCAGAGTACAAACCTGAGGAGGCTGCCCCTTACGGATTCCCACCACAGCCCTAAGTGTCCCCCGGCCTCACCCTTAATGGCCAGGGGCAAAGACAGAAGTAAGTGCAGGTATGACGGGTGCTGAGTTCAGACTTACCTCTGTAGCTCTGGATGGCTTGGTGTTGAGCTCTGCACATCTTCAGTTACCTGGACACTCAAGGACAGTACAGGGCTGGGACCAACTCAGCGGCCCTGGGCCCACAGGTGCAGGCAGGGGCGGGGCTGAGGACAAGGGGCGTGGCCGTGGTGGAGGCGGGGCTGGGGGGCCTGCTGCTCTAACTAGATCCCAGCTGGGCTGACTTTGCTGTTCCAGTTGCCATATTTTACCTTCACTGCCTCCACGTGGGCGTTAACAGCTTTCCATCCCATGGCTGTGACTAAACGCCTGGGGAAAGCCACTTAGCAGATGGAAAGGTTTGCTTTGATCCGTGGATTCAGGCCACTGTGGTTTGGCTTCACCCCTTTGAGCCTGCTGGTCTGGTAGTGCAATACAGCATGGGGCAGAGCTTGTACCAAAGGAGGTCTATTTCCAGGAAGGAGTGGGGGAGGGGGGGTAGTGTCCCAACATTCCCTTTAAGGGTGAACACCCATGACCTACTTCCTGCCATTAGGCTCCACCTCTTAAAGGTACACCATCTCCCAGTAGTGAGTGCCATGGCTGGCAACCAAGTCTTTGGCACATGGGTCTTTGGGGGATACTTAAAAGCAAAGAATGGGTTGGCAAGATGGCTCAGCGGATAAAGGCATTTGCCACCAAGCTTGCCAGCTTGTTGTATCCTTGTCTTGGATCCACATGGTGGAAGAAGAAAACCGACTCTCGGTGGCCCTTTGATCTTTGAATGTGTGCTGTGGTGTATGTGGCAAATCATGATGATGATAAATATTCTTTTGAGATATGGTCTCACTATGTAGCACTGGTTGACCCCGAATTGTCTATGTAGACCAGACTATCCTTGACCAGAGATTCACTTGCCTCTGCTTCCCAAGTGTAAGAATTAAAGGCATATGCTACCCTGCCCAGTTAAATAAATTCTTTTTAGAAGATCCAAAACGTATCAAAGTGGAAGGAGGAGCTCACCCCTCAAACACAACTCCACTGTCTAGCCTCTTCTCAGCTGGCCTACGATGAAGAGCTTCCAGATGGTGCCCCTCCCCCACCTGTGATTTTTGAAGCACTCCAACCTGAGGTCAGGCCCCCAGGGCTCACCTGTACCCACCACCTTGAAGCCAGATGTTCTAAGCTGCTCCAGGATTCAGGGAATAAAGCAAAGGGACACTTGGGTTTTGTAGCAGGTAGGTGTCGAGTCTCACCGAGGTCAGGATGAGTATGACCCAGGAGTGACCCCATCTACATGCACAGGGCTCCGGGATGCCCTGTGCCCTCTGTAGCCAAGCTTAGTTTTGTTCTTTTTCCAGCTCAGCACTGACTGAGAAAAGAACTCAATTCCCTTCCCTCTCCCTGCTCCCTCCTCATGTAATTGTTCTGTGAGCACTTGCAGACATTTGTACTAATTAGTTAATTTTATTTTATGCCTAGTTAGGGCCCCAAATGGGGAATCTACAAATTAATGTCAACTCAGGATGCAAATCAATGGACTCCAACAGCCCCCAGCCTCCTGATTCGGGTTTGAGTTTCTAAACAGCCAGGATGCGGTATTTCCTTCGAATCCTCAAAAAGGCAATGTTTCTGATTCATTGAGTGTCTAATTGCACGGCTCATGAGGGAAGCGCCCATCAAAAATGAAAACTCAGTCTCCCGTGAGCCTCTGCTCCCCTCTCCTCTAGCCTTCACCCCCAGCAGGCTCAGCCCCAGCCCAGCTCCAGGTACAGATCTCACTGGCCTCCCTTTCCCAATCCTCCCTCCCATTCTAAATGGGCCAGTTATCATATGAAGGAGATCTGTGTGTAGACATGGCAAAGTCACCTTCCCTCGCTGGCCTCAAGCTTTCTCACAACTCCTGGAGATACAGGGTTGCTTTCTCAAGGAACACAGAAAGTGCGTGGCTCTTGGGATGTTGTTGCCTGGGTTAGCCTGGTACTATGTACTTCAGGATGGCCTCAAAGTCACATGGACTCTCTTGTTCAGCTTCCCAAGGGCTGGGATCACAGGCCTAGGCCACCATGCCCAGACGGTCAGGTTCTGGACTAGGATATCAAGATGGCAGGGATGGCCATGGCTCAGGGGAGAGCTGATCCCAGCCAAGCGATGGGCACTCCTAGGACCACTAGGCCATATTTTACTTGTGCTGGCACCTGCTGAGAAGAGCAACCTACGGTTTCACAGTGATACCCAGGGCCTGGAAGCTTCTCCTCTGGCTGTGGATCAGACAAGCACAGAGTGACCAGTATCCTGCCAGTGACCAATCCATGTCGTGAGTTCAAGGATCTCTGTCCCTAAAACACTGCGTGTGGGGCCAGGCTGGTCTTAGGCTGACTGTGTGGAGAGAGTTGTCTATGTGCCAGTCCCAAGTACCCTGTCCTTAAGGCAAGAGTGGGTATGGTCTGGCTCTGTCTGTGACAACTGCTCTGTCAGCAGAGTCAAGGAAAAACAACCTTTTGAGTCATTCGTGTATCCTGTGCATGTGCGTGCATGTGTGGGCTGCATTATATGTAAGAAACACAATATTTCACAGGTGCTCTACCACTGAGCCAAACATCCCAATCCAATCCTTCTCAGAATGGGACTTGTCCTGTTGTCTAGGCTGGGAATAGACCTGTATACCACCACTGCTGGCTCTTCTTCAAAACTGTATTTCAAAAAGAGAAATACACACTCCACTTGAAGAAATGAAAGGTTTTCATACTCTTAGATTGGAATGATGGTATGTCCTTTTGTTTTTGTTTGGTTTGGTTTGGTTTGGTTTGGTTTTGGATGTTTTTGTCGTTGTTATTTTATTGGGTTCTTATACCTACCACACTTCCAACCTTTATTCCACTTTCATGCCTTCCATCCTCCCACGCCCAATACTAGGTAGGAGAGGAAGAAAGTCAGAAGGGAAAGGAGCTATAGACCTCTTTAGACTACTTCCTGATGACTAGGGGGCTTGGGCTCCTTGGAAAGCCCAATCTCTATCTTCAGGATATCTCCAACCAGCAATCTAGCAATAGCAAATGCAGCAGAGCTACCGACAGGAGGAACCAGCAGCAGCCGCCACAAGCCTGCTCAGGGATCTTGCATTTATACTCTCAAGAGTCGACAGAATTCCAAACATAAACTATTTTTTAGCTGGCAAAGATCACACCCCTCCTAGAGCACAAGACAATCACAGTTAGTGGCTGGGACACACTAAAGCACCCTATATCCCACGCCTGAGATTAGAACAAAAACACTCACATAGCATAACTGGGTTTTTTAAAGAAACCAAGATTCTCGATACACTCTTCTTCACAAAAAATCGTGATGAGTCCGGATTCTCTCCCAAGCCTGGAGCCCAAGCCTGGAGCCTTCCTTAGAGGGCAGGCACGCACATTGGTAGCCCTCCTTAGAGGGCAGGCGCGCACATCAACTCCCCCTCAAAAGGCTTCACTGCTCATCATGGTCCCATTGTCTATACCCTGGGTCCAGATTTTGATACATTGTCCTAGGGGAGGCGACCTTACAGCCAGCATCACTAGGGCTGAGCCAGTGCAGGACGCAGAGGTATCAATCAGGGCATCATCCAAGCCTGGTGAGTCCCCAGAAGACAGTCTCCTCTGAGTAATTACACTGCTGAAATGTGGGTAGAAAGGTTCAAGTGTAAAGGTCTGTTTATTTTATTATCCTGTTATCCCAAGGGCTGTGCCTGCTTGGTTAATGTTTATTTTGTTGAATAATTTCGTTTTAGTCACATCAGTAAAAGTCCGTGTTACTTTTATAAAACAAACAAAGAACAGTTTCAACCAGAGGTTTCTCCCGGGTTCATTTAGCTCTACTGCCACCTAGTGGCATATTCCTAGAGTGCAGGGCTGGCCATCTGGGACAGCCACTAGAGTTCCTTGCCGGGGCTAGAGTCCAGGAACTGCCTATAAGTAAGGTAGCCAGCCTGACAGAGGTCTACTCTGAATTCTAATATCCATATACTAAAATAGAAAGTTCTCTATATGGGAGCAGGAGGTTGTTACAATCAAAGGAACCTATGACCATCAAACACCTGGTGTCCTGTAATTATTCGATGTCTTGGTGGAGAACTGGATCTCATGGAGTGGTTTCCAGCTGTCTTTTTTTTTTTGGTCTATTTATTTTATGTGCATTGATGTTTTATGTGCATGTATGTTGGTATGAGGGTGTCAGATTCTCTGGAACTGGAGTTATAGACAGTTGTAAGCTGCCACACATGGGTGCTGAGAATTGAACTCATATCCTCTGGAAGAGCAACCAGTGTGTTCTTTATTGCTAAGCCATCTCTTCAGCCCCTTCTAGCTGTTTTGAATAGCTTCCTGGTCTCACAGTTTCTGTCACTGCCCCCAGTGATGATGTTACAGACAGTATAAGTCTACGTTAGTCAGGCACTGTGGACCACAGGAGAGACAGACTGTACAGGAGGGGTGGGGCAGTTCTAGCAGGTGATATTTAACAAATACAGAGAAAGTCCGCCATGGGCACAAGGACTGGGAGAAGGCTGCCTGGAGGGTACACGGAGTACCAAGTCAAAAACGCCAGACGATTTTAAGAACCAAGAATTCAGCAGAAGACAAGTGAAGATTCCGATTTCATAAATCTATAAATGAATCGAGCATAGAGGCACATGTGTGATGCTTGTAAACTTGAAGGCTGAGATGGGAGGATTTGGAGTTTGAGGCTAGCCTGGGCTACACAAGATGCTGACAAAAATAAGGGGTGTAAAGGTAGTTGTCGCTAATGCGCTTGCCACACAGACACAAGGGCCTGAGTTTGATCCAAAGAATCCATGTAAAAAGCTGGGTACATCTATGTGTGCTTACAATCCCATCCCTGAGGAGGAAGTGACAGGAACCCCAGAGCGCACCGGCCAAGCAGTGCAGCCAAGTCATCGAGCTCCAGATTCAGCGAGGGGACATGGCTATGGTTGCCAACTGGATACACCTAGGAGGAGGACACACCATTCAAGAACTGCCTCCACCAGACTGGCATATGGACGTGTTTTGGTAGCTTTCTCACTTGCTGATTGATGCAGGAAGGGCCTGCCCACTGTACTTCAGCCCCAGTAAGAGCACCAGTGTTCCTCCATGGCCTCCACTTCAGTTCCTGCCCTGAGTCCCCTTGATGGACTGAAGCCTGCAAGCCACATAAACCTATGGTGGCTTTGCAAAGCCAATGTTTTTATCACAGCAATAGAAAGCAAAGGACAGGAACCTATAAGGAAGGTTAAAATGTAGAAAAGAAAATGAGGGAGCTGGCGAGATGGCTCAGTGGTTAAGAGCACCGATTACTCTTCCAAAGGTCCTGAGTTCAAATCCCAGCAACCACATGGTGGCTCACTACTACCCATAATGAGATCTGACGCCCTCTTCTGGTGTGTCTGAAGACGGCTACAGTGCATTTATTTATAATAATAAAGAAATCTTTGGGCCAGAGCGATCAGGGACTGAGCAAGCGGGGCCAACCAGAGTGAGTGGGGTCGATTGGAGTGAGCAGTGGTCCTAAAAGTCAATTCCCAAAAACCAGATGAAGGCTCACAACTATCTGTACAGCTACAGTGTGTACTCATATGCATAAAATATATAAATAAATCTTTTTTTAAAAAAAGAAAGAAAATGAGAAGAAATTGAGCAGCTGGGTATTGTTGTGGGAGAGGAACATTATTTGTTGGGACAGAGTCCCGGTGTAGCCCAAGCTGGACTCAAATTGCTGATCCTTCTATTCCAGCCCCTTAACTAATATGACAGATGTGCACCACATCTGGTGATGTGGGAGATTCTGACACATCTATACTATACTTGATAGATAAGGTAGAACAAAACAAATTACAGTAAGGAAAATACTTGAACTTCAGTTTGGAAGCTTACATAATGGCCCACAGGGTACACTGATCCCTATAGCTACCCTTAACACATATCAGGCAGTTTATACATTGAACTCATCCCATTCTTGCAAACCAGCCATTTCAAGCACTTCACGCTGCATCCTCTCCAGGGGAACTTCAGTGGGTTTAGGCGATGGTACCTCTGAACAGAAACACGGGGAAGCTCTCCCAGAGGAGGTTATGAGGGAGACCCTATGCCCAGGTACAGCAGGGGACCAAAGCTGAGCCATGTCAGGCAATCGAAGTGGCCTTTCCAAAAGCTTGAGGCAATGAGAAGCCAATGCCATGGTGACCCAAGTTTGTGTGCTAGGATGTGAACCCCCCAATGCAACAGTGTTAAAAGGTGGTTGGGCCAAGTGTGGTGATGCACACCTTTAATCCCAGCAGCACTCAGGAGGTAGAATTAGGTGGATCTCTGAGTTTGAGGCCAGCCTGGGCTGCACAGAAAGACCCTATTCAAAACAAACAAAACAAAACAAGGTTGGACCATGAGTTGGTTAATGTTGATTATGAGAAGATATAGTTATTCAGTCTCTTATGCTATCTATCCACCCACCATCCAAACATCCATCCATTCATCCATCCATCCATCCATCCATCCACCCATCCATCCACCCACCCACCATCCATCCATCCATCCATCCACC
>JADRCD010154548.1:14704-45124 GCA_019843815.1 Montemys delectorum | reverse complement strand
CCACCATCCATCCATCCATCCATCCACCCACCCACCATCCATCCATCCACCCACCATCCATCCACCCACCATCCATCCATCCACCCATCCATCCATCTATCCATTTTTGAGACAGGGGTGCGCATAGCCCAGGATGAATCCATACCCCACATAGCTAAGGGTCCCCTCCACTTCTGCTCCCCCTCTTCCTCTGTAGTCTGTCTCCTGCCATGTGCTGATTTGTGCTGACAGCAGATGCAGCCCCTACTTCTTTAGGCTTCCCAGTCTCCAGAACCGTTTTGCTTTTCTGACCCAGGTCTTGCTAAGTGGCTCCAGCTGGCCTGTTAGTTGTTGCGTAGACCGGATGACTTCAAACTCACAACAACCCTCCTTGTGTCCATCTCCTGAGAGCTGAGATTACACCTCTGCCTTTACCCTGCCTGGCTGGAGTAGTGTTAATGGTGGTCACATGACTCAGGCTCTGGAGTCTGCACACTGCCCCCCAGGTGTGCCCTTTGCCTCCTTAGGCAGCCTTCTTTCAGGCTGTGTCCCTGTCATGGATACCCAGGAGCTCCACCAAGAGCTTCAGGTTCCGCCTCTACCAGAGGACAGGGGGCTTTGGTTACCTCTGGGCCGGTGTGCATCGCACACTGAACATGAGCTGGGTACATAAAGGAGCTGCCCAGGGCTCCGGTGTCAGGCAGAGAGAGGAGCTTCCTGAGACCCCTCCAGTTCCTGAGTGGGGATACTAGGAAGCCTGCTGTGTGGGGCCTAGTTCATGTAGAACCGCTCTAAAGCCACCTGGTAAGAGGTCACCAGCTCCCTGCTCACATACCAGGGTGTCATATACCAGCTCACGTTTAGGAAAGAATTGGAGAGGAATCTGCAGCCGTAACTGCCTGAGTAACTGAAGCAGCAGCATTCATCTCAGGCTGCTCTGAGTCACCTATTTCCTTAGTCCTTCCCACACACCTGCCTCACAGTAGCCTCCCAGGCTATTGGAAAGGCAATGGAAGTGGCAGCCACAGGCGCTTGGGAAAGCTACACAGGCCAACTGGCTACAAGTCATTTCCCTCTAGTCTTAACTACTTAAGGCTTTTTGTTTGATTTTTTGGAGGGTGGGGATGGGAGTGGGGAGAGGTCTAACCATGTTGTTTATGCTGGTCAGGAATTCACAGACTCAAGTGATCCTCTGCTCAGTGTCTCCTGAGTAGCTAAATTATAGATCCCAGTAGGTTGGCACACATAGAAGAAAATGTGTATCCACACTGGTAAATTTTGCTTCGACCAATGTTTTTTGTTTTTCGAGACAGGGTTTCTCCCTGGCTGTCCTGGAACTCACTCTGTAGACCAGGCTGGCCTCGAACTCAGAAATCTGCCTGCCTCTGCCTCCCAAGTGCTGGGACTAAAGGCGTGCGCCACCACTGCCCGGCTGCTTCTACCGATGTTATCTTTTCAAAAACCACAGCAAAGCCAAGAATGGTGACTCACGACTTTAATCCCAACACTCACTTGGGTGGCAGATAGGTGGTTTTTTGAGGCAGAGATAGGTCTTTGGGTCCAGCCTTGTCTATAAAACCAGTTCCAGGATTGGCCTGGGCTACATGAAACCTTGTCTCAAAAAGAACCAAACCAGAGCAAAACCATAGCAAAAAACCAAAATCCTTTCTAATTTTAGTATCTTATTTCTCAAAACACCAACATTAGGTCACTTTAAAACACAATATGGCATACATTATTTTCTCACAAAAAAATGAGGTATTTACATGTATGGATCATCTTAAAATAATACAAATCTTCTGGAAATAAACACGACACTTCCTTTATTATATAAGTTTGGCAAACAGCACAAAAATCCAGCAACATTTTAAACATGTAAAAAAGTCAAATGTCAAACAGTACTGAGTACAGTTTTAAAACATTAGAAATAATGAGTGCATGGTTAGGATTCTGCAAGCTAGCAGAGAGAGTGCTTGGCTTCTGAACATGTACCATGAAACACACATTAAAACACAACAACATAATTTATCTTTACAAAAGTCACAGCCAGGCAATAGAAAAGCACATTAATGGTGACGGTACCAGCCCACATGTGCTCACTGCGAGTGCGTTACACATGGAAATGCTCCATCTCGTACCCTGAAATGCCACATGCACAGAGCCAAGCAGACGAACCTGAGGCTTGCTGCTCAAATTAACAATTTGAGAATAATAATGTTCAATTAAAACTTTCTATATAGCAATTTCTAGATCGTAATAATGTATTTACTCCACTGCAAATCTGAGAAGCTGAGACTTCATTGTTGGCAGTATAAAATTTCTGACCAGTATCAAAATCTTGGTGAAACACAAACTGAAGGCATGTTCTAGTGTTGCAGATGGCACAGGCTCTGGAACAGGGAGGAAAACCTCAGACTTTACAAGCTGCTGAGCTCTGTCAAACCAAACAGCTCAACTCTAAGGCAAGATAAAATAACCCTACGGCAGAAGTGGGTCCTACAAAGTAAATACGGGCGGGAGTCTCGTCTTGGGAAGAACTTCCCCATGAAGAGATCTGGACAGTCGGCACTGAGAGGAGCACATGGAAATTAACTCGCATCCTGACGTGCAGGCACTGGTTCAGAAGCCTGACTAACGATCTGTCGCTGTATCCTGTTACATTAACTCTTTTGGAATCAGCACCAGTCCCCAAAACTTCAAATTATAATATTTATTCTTCATTAAAATGTATCATTTTGTGCTATATGAACACAGCTATGCTTAAAGGAAGCTGATTTGTTCCATTTACTGTACGCTTTTATATACTAGGTAACAACTGAATTTCTTTTACTTGTGCTTCGTTTTGGGGCGCTTTGATTGAAGAGAAAGTCACTTCATGGGATTACATCTTGCTGAAGCATTCCTTAGCATTGGTCCAAACTTGAATTCCCTGAGAACAAAAGAAACCTTATAATGTGATTCTACACAACAGACCCACAGCCAGCATCACAGCGACTGGGCATCTGTCTACATCCCTCTAACTCTGGAAGACTGTAGTGTCAACTCTCATACTCTTGTGCAATACGGTCCTGGACCTTAAGAGAAGTAAGAGGGACAAAGAAGTTAGATTATCCCTAGTTGCAGATGATTATGACCCGAGTCTGAAAGATAGGAAGGCTCTACCTGGGCTAACCCCGTGAGGCCCTATCCTGAGAGAAGAAAATGAAGAGAGGCGAGGTGTCTCACCTGGACCCACAAGCACGTGCCTCCCTCCCAGTATGTGAATAAGTGATTTTTAAGAAAGAAAACCATGATAGATCTCAGCACTGCTATGTAAGAGGTCCACATGAGCACATATAATCCAGTTTTTTCTGAGGGAAGGAGTAATGTGTTTATTTTCTAAGTGACTGTAGCTACCAAAATATCCCAAAAGACGCACACTAGAGTGTAACAGAGATATATTTTAAAAGGCACCCTGGTGGTAGCTGGAGGATTTTTTACTTAGTATGTTCTGAGTCATTAAAATTTTCATTATATCTGTGGCATTTTTATAATACTTAGAATCTGTAAGGCACATGAAAAATCAATTTTTAACTTGTTTGTTTTGAGACAGGGTCATACCCTGTAGCCCTGGATGGCGAGGAACTCACCATAGAGGCAGCCTCCAGCTCACAGAGACCTGCCTGCCTCTGCCTCCAAAGTGCCAGAATTAAAAGGTGTGCATGACCATGCCTGGCCAATTATTTTTTTTAAAACATCAGCCTAGGGAGACAGCTTAGTGGTTAAGAGTGTACTACTGGTCTTGAAGAGGACCTGAGTCTGGTTCCTAGTGCCCAATCAGGCTGCTCACAACTATGACCTCTAGCTGTCAGAGGCACCCATGTGCACAAACCCCCATACAAGACACATACAAATACACTATTAAAAATAAGCATAAGTATATTTTAAGGAAAGAAAAAAGAAAAAAACCCAGATCTTTAGTCTAGTTGACTTGATAAATTAGATGATAACTCACTATATAAAGGTTAATCAAAACACTTAGAAGTACTATCTACTTTTGTTTTGTTTTGAAGACAGGAGGACAGGAGCAGGCTTATGTAGCCCAGGGTACTCTTAAACTCAGTATGTGGGAACTTCTGATCCTACTGTCCCCGATCTAGCTCCTCAGTGCTGGGACTGTAAGGGGCTGTCAGCATGTCACATTGCTTGTGGTGCTGGGAACTGATTGCAGGGCTTCGTAAGTGCTAGGGAACTGTCTGCCACCAACTTTAAAATGCTCTGCAATTTGTGAGCTTTTGCTTTGTTTCATTTCTGCTGCAGTTCAGCCATCTAATTACATCTAATTAAGAACTCAAGTTATAGTATATTAATAACGATGTATTAACAATGACATTTTATGCAACTATATATGTAAAATGTAGATACTCATATTTACCAAGGTAAACTAACACTGATCTTTACCAGCTGTGGTAACGCCTGGGAAGTAGAGGCAGGAGTGAGAATTTGAGGTGACCCCGTGCTGCATAGTTTCAAGCTAGCCTGGGATACATAGTGAATTCTAGTCAAGCCCAGTCTATATAGTGAGTTTAAAGCAGTTGGTTGGAGCTACATGGCTTGACTCTGTCTGGAATGTAGCTCAGTGGTAGGACTCCTGCCCAGCATAGGCATGACCCTGGGGAAAAACATGTGTGTGAATGGATCTAAATAAACTAAAAATAAAAAGAACCCCATCAAATTTCAAATATAAAAATCTATTACACTACAGCACATACACAAAAAATGATGGGATTCTACAGTATCATTCTTAGGAAATAAAAGGAATAGACATTCTTATTAAGCTCTTGCAGTAGTTATTCTAGAATATGCATAAAAATTATGTGTGGTTTGTGATAAGAAGACCAGACATACAGACTGTCTGAGTTACTACATTTTCCTGCGCTAATGCAAGTTAAATTACTTGCTATGCTAGACAGCTATGTTCAGACACTGGAAACACGTTTCTGTACCGGGGGAACACGAGGTGCACAGATGCATCCTCGGCACCACAAAGCACAACACAAACAAGTGCACAGGTGCCACAGGCTCTGGCCACCCCGGCAGATCTAAGATGAGGATACAGAAGTGAAGGAGCTTGCTTGCCGTTGGGTTCCAAATGCTGCCGCAGAGGTTTCCTCCAGATTCCAAGTGCTTCGTTCGCTACAGAGTGCGGCTGTACAGTCTGTGATCACCACAGCCCCGTGGCGCTTCTATTACCTCTTATAGCACCTAACACTTCTGAGGAATGGTACGCTAAGGTCCTGTTCAAGAAGAGCATGTACATAACCAAGGACATGTGGTGCAGTGGTGTAGACTTCAAACTCAACCATAAACAGGCACAAACTTGGAGACACAGTGACTAATGTTTGGGTTATAGGAGTTCTTCCAAAATTAAATTGTTGAATTAGAAAAAGTTAGTAAGAGAACTTACTTAAGTGCATAAACCCTTTCTTACTTTTTTATCTCTCTGTGGCACACATATGCCACAGAGTGTGTGGAGGTCAGAGGACAACTTGCAGGAACTGGAGTGGGTTCTGTGAGTCAGGTCTGACAGCAGCACCTGGGCCCATGAAGTCATCACACAGGCCCTTTATTTTCTGAGCTAGGTTCTCACATGTTTTAGGCTGAGAAGGACCTTACATTTCCGACTCCCCTGTCTCCATCGCCTGCTTCATGTAGCACCCCACTAATTAAGTTACTCTCTTTGCATGTATGCTCACAGGGCTGGCGGTTGGCTACCTTTTTGCACATGCTGATCTGCATGACAGCATAGCTGATGAGGGCTTCCTTTAGGTCCCGGTTCTTTTGCTCTTTGAAGCGTTCGATATCAGCCCAAGCATTTTTCACAAATTCTCTGAAATAAAAATACATAGCCATGTTTATTCTCATATAAAGACTTTACATTACACACCCAAATCAACCTGTTTGTAATAGTCATTTTCTCCAAACTGAAATATCCTAATACTCCCCTAATATAGGGGAGAAGGAAGCTAATGCCACGTGTAAGGTGTGGATTTAGAAAGCTATAAGACCTACAAGATCCCTTCCAAGGTCACAAAAGCAGTGAACAAACGCCAGGCAAAGCTTCACTTCTGTGGAGGCACCTGCAAGCTGGGCAGGGATCCAGGGGTGTGTCCTGTAAGTAACCCCAATGAACTCACTGGCTCACCAAGCTAAGGTAACTGTCTCTGTGGCGTGTCATCTGTGCCCTAACTGGAGTAAACAGACATCTGTTCATATCTCCTCAGGATAAGTTGTACCATAGTTTCTTAAAATTGTCTATGTAGAAGAAAAAGCTATTACTTGTATATAGCTTTTCCTAAATGTATGTCAGAAAAAAACAGGGGTATCTGGATACTCTCCTATATTATGCTTACTATTTCTGTGTACATTAATACTTTTTGCCACAACAGCTCTACCTTCAAACAGATATAGATGGTTCCTTGAGCTATTCACAGCCTCAGACATGCCAGGAAATGCCCGCCTTTGGCCACTGGAAAGTACACAGTAATTATGAATTCTGACCAGCATGTGCATGACTGAAATGACAACCTGGGGGTTGGAGACACAGCTCAGTGGTTAAAAGCACTGGCTGCTTGTACAGAAGACTGGGGGTCAGTTCCCAGCAATCACATGACTGCTTACAACCATCTGTAACCCAGTTCCAGTGGATCTGACACCCTCTTCTGCCCTTCACTGGCACTAGGCACACTGTGCACATACATACATACATGAGGGAAGTCACTCACAAATGTAGACTAAAAGGAATTCTTAAATAACAATCTGGGTCTTAAATTCTGATTGCAGGGCTCCATGGCAGGTTCCTGCAGCCCTAGCTACTAGGGAGCCTGAAGTGGAAGAGGAATTGGACCTTTGGAGTTCATACAAGTTTGGGTAACACAGTGTGACTGAGTCCCCAACCCTAACCTAATGAATGCATGAGTGAATAATCATAGGCACCTTTTATTATATTAATAAAAACCGACTTTGAGTCTTTTAAGAGTACACAGTTCCAAAAATTAACAAACCCACTTAAAAAAAAAACTTTGTTTGTTTGTTTGTTTTTTAAGACAGGGTATCTCTGCCCTGGCTAGCTTGGAACACACTCTGTAGATAAGGCTGGCCTCAGACTCGGAGATCTGCCTGCCTCTGCCTGCTGAGTGCTGGAATTAAAGATGTGCACTGTGATGCCCAGCTGAAACAGTGGACTGTCTGTGTTAATACTTTTCATTTAGAAGAAAAGAGAAAGAAAAGGAGCCAAATGATGAAAGCAGATCTCTGAGATTTGAAATTCCAGAAATATTTATGAAAACTATATTCCAAGCCTTTATGCAAGGTATGAAGGGGATACACCTCTCACAGTTACTTACACTGAAGGGCCCATGAACCCAGTGACAGTCACTGACCAGCCACTACCCAGTACCAAGGGGCACACCTGGGAGCCTGGGAGGGTAGGACTCTCCTGTGAAGTGGTACTTATGCTGTGTTCTGCAGGACAACTGGGCTCTGTTAAGTGAGTTATAAAGGGCGCAGAGGGTGTGCAAAGAACACAAATCATGAAAAGTATGAGCACAGTAAGATTATAATTACAATCCTGACCCCACCCCATCCCACATAGCACAACCGTTTCTAGACTCCAACTTTGCCATCAGCACAGTCAGCATCCAGTGACGGCACTGCAGAGTACCTAGCCCATCATGTCTAGTACTATTAAACGTCCCAGCATTTTACCTGCCTTCCAGATTTTTAGACTTCAGCTGCTGTTCCCCTTCATTTATCTGCTCCTCTAGCACCTTGATCCTGGCTTCTCTTTGCTCTGGAGTTTCTTGACCAAAGAGTTTGGTAGTCATTCCCTTCAACGAGAATGTTCTCACAGTCTAAAGGGAAACAGAAACAGATGAACGGAGGAGGCCTGGTACACACAGTAGGACGTTACTCAGCCAAAGGGAAAGAATTCCAGCACGTGTCACAAGCCAGACAACTCCAAGGGACAGGGACCCTGACAGGACAGCCAGGGATGAGCACTGTCTGACTCTACTGAAGTTGGGTATCTAGGAGTCAGTCAGAGGCAGAAAGTGGACTGTGGTTTCCAGGACTGGAGGAGACTGGAGCTTTCCACAAGAACAGTTTTAGCTTCAAAATATGCAAATGTTCTGAGATGAGTTGTAAACAATGTAATGTAATTAAACCTGACTCTATTTGAAAATAGTCATTATGGTACTGTCCTTTGGAGACAGAAGCTTCAGACCCTACGGACTGCCTGCCTCTGCCTCCCAAGCTGGCTTCCCAACAAGTGCATTTAGACTGAGCACCTGTCTGTGAGCTGCCCTGTTTCTAGATCCTTCTCACAGCGTATCAGTCAATGTATTCTAGCCAACTGGCTGGACTGTACGGAGAGGTTTATTCAAGATACAGAGTTTTCTTCACAAGTACATACAACACCATTAAAGAGTACAACACACTCACTTCCTTCTTAGAAGAAATGTACTGATTCTGATTGGGTAAAACTTTCCAAGGTAAACTAAGTTTTAAAAATATTTTAATTTTTAAAATGTGTAAGTGCATGGGTATTCAGGTGCCAAAAGAAGCCAGAAGATGGGATCAGATCCCTCCTGGAGCTGGAGGTAAATGTAATTGTGAGTTTCCTGACTTAAGTGCTAGGAATCAAATCTGGTCCCTCTACAAAAGTAGCAAGTACTCTTAACCCTGCCCCCAAACTAAAATTCCTATAAAACATCTTGCACAGTTTTATATCAAGAAAGTAGCCAAAAGAGGCAGATGGCTCAGTGATTAGGAACATCTGTTGTTCTTTCAAAGAACTCAGGTTTGATTCCTGGCAACCACACCAGGGGACCATTGGCTGACAACTAACTGCCTGTAACTCCAGTTCTCAGGTATCCAATGCCCTTTCCTGGCTTCTGCAGGTGTGGCACATACACACACAGACACACGCATCCATGTGCACATGAACACATGCACACACACTTGTAATAAGTCTTTTTTTAAAAGGTGAGGGAAGTCAAGACACTACTCTGAGTGATTCTGTAATGTGTAATAAAGCTTCCAGGAAAAAAAAGGCACCCTATCTCATGATTCTCCTAAGGCACGGGTAGGTACCTTGCATATTACAACTGCACCCCACCCCACCACTCCAGCAATGGAGACTAAAGAGCACTCACCCCAGTGGCCAGCTCCTCGCACTGCTGTTTCTTGGAAGCCAGGTCTTGAGCAGCTGTCTCCAAGTCATACTGCATCAGCTCATGCTTCCTGCACACAGCCCTTGGGGTGAGCAAGAAGAGACATTAAGGTTTTTTGGCTTCGTTAACATATCAGAAATGTTTTTAGTGGCCCAGGGAGTGGCAGTCATAATGTCTAACTAGTTTCAGAGCTTTTCTGACCATAACTTTCAAGTTTAAAATGTAGTAGCCCAATCCTGAAAATTAAATCTAGTGGAACCTAAGCATAAACACTTTACATATCCATAAACAAAAGGTGGCTTACATAATTATTTTAATAAATGCACTACTAATTGTTTAGTAAGCAACAATATTTTTTCTGAAACACTCTCAGAAAGTGTACTCAAAGCTGTCTCTGAATTTCAAACCCTCTTGCTCTGCCTCCTGAACTACCTTCTTTTTTTTTTTAAGGTTTATTTATTTATTTTATGCATATGAGTACACACCGTAGCTGTACAGATAATTGTAAGCCTTCATCTGGTTCTTGGGAATTGACTTTAGGATCTCTGCTCACTCCAGTGGACACCACTTCCTCAGTCCCTGCTGGCTCTGGCCCAAAGATTTATTTATTATTATAAATAAGTACACTGTAGCTGTCTTCAGATGCACCAGAAGAGGGCATCAGATCTCATTACAGATGGTTGTGAGCCACCATATGGTTGCTGGGATTTGAACTCAGGACCTCTGGAAGAGCAGTCAGTGCTCTCACCCACTGAGCCATTTTGCCAGCCCTGAACTGCCTTCTTCTTTTTTTTTTCTGAGACAAGGTTTCTCTGTATAGCCCTGGCTATCCTGGAACTCACTCTGTAGACCAGGCTGGCCTCGAACTCAGAAATCCGCCTGCTTCTGTCTCCTGAGTGCTGGGATTAAAGGCGTGTGCCACCACCGCCCGGCTAAACTGCCTTCTTATCTGTAGTTCCCACTATGCCCAACTCAAGAGCTCACTCTGGGGTCTCATGGGGCAAGTTAGTATTCTTTGAAAGGGCAAGATCTCAGAGTTGTCTTCCTTTTCATTCTAGAAATATCTTAGCCTTTTTCATCATAATAATGAACTATGCTTATTATAAAAGCAATTCTAATACAGAAGTGCACAAAATAGGAATAGTACCAGAACTCCCCATAGTCCTACTGTGCACACATAATCCACGCACAGAAATATATGTATCCTTCCAGAACTCAATTAGGCATTTATGACACATGCCTACACCTCCATTGTGTGGATACCTTCACATTGAGCCATGAACCATGGACATCTTTTCATGTCAACACACAGTGACTATTTTAATGATTTGTAGGAACTACACAGAATTTCACTGTATTTAGCTACTTTCTATGGCTTCATAATTTGAAAACCTACTTTTGGGGCTGGAGAGATGGCTCAGTGGTTAAGAGCACGGACTGCTCTTCTGAAGGTCCTGAGTTCAATTCCCAGTAACCACATGGTTGAGATCTGACTCCCTCTTCTGGAGTGTCTGAAGACAGCTACAGTGTACTTACATATAATAAATAAATAAATCTTTAAAAAAAAAAAAAAAAAAAAAAAAGAAAACCTACTTTGGTGAAAGTTCTTCTGTGTAAGGCAGGCAGGAGAAAGCTGACTTCCTGCCAGTGTTCTCCTGCTGACACGCTCAAGAACACAGCTCTTCTGTAGTGCCAATAAAAAATTTTCAAAGTTGTATTTTTTTAAATTGTGTGTGCGTGAGCATGTGTGTTAGTATGTTCATGTGAGTGCAGGTGTCTGCAGAGACCAGCAGCACTGGATTTCCTGGTGTTGGAGTTACAGGTAGGTAGCTGTACTGAGGACTGAACTTGGTCTTCTGCAAGAGCAGTAAAAATGTAATCACTAAATCAATTCTCCAGCTCCTCAACAGAATTCTTTCCTTTTTTTCTTTTTCCCTCCCTTTTGAGAACAGGGTCTTAGAACTATGCACTTCATGGCTGGCCTGGCACTCAGTCCATTGACTCGGCTGGCCCTGAGCTCACAGGGAAGCCCTTCTGAGGGAGATGCTTTACGGCGGAACTCTTACTTTTAGGCTTGTTAGGGGAATATACTGTGGGGCAGGGAGAATTTTTTTTAAAAAACAGAAATAATTATTTTTGTTTTAATTCCAGTGTTGGATTTGGGGTTACTCCAGAGTGTCCACAGCAGCTATGATTGCTCTGTGCTCTAGCAGGAGCATGATTTTGCCAGTGGCAGTAAGTTCTGTGATTGTGTGACACTTAGATTTCTGGGGACTTTTCAGAGGGCAAGTAAGTGCTAGGGCTCTCAGAGGAACGGGAGTGGTGGCTGTCTGCTGCTGGTCAGAGTTTGTTAAGTAGCTGTGTGCCAAAAAGAAACAAGAAATTAGATACCTGATGGCGAAGGGCAAACTTGCCTCAAGGAATAATATCCCTAATCAGCAGGAAGTAGTTAATGAAAATGTCACCCCCTTTCCCATATATCTTTTTTTTCTCTCCTACCTAGTGTGTGGGGCTTGAAAGGTGGAAATAAAAAGTACACACAAATCAGCCAAAGTGTGGCTACACCGGGCCTCACTACAGGGTCTGACACAAAGAAATCGTTTAAAAAGCAGCTACTGTCTACATCTGCAGGTCTGTCATTAGAGACCTACCGAAGCGCTTCTGCATAAAACAGGTACTCCTTCAGCTGATCCGCATAGTGCTCTTCATCTTCCAAAATATCATCAATAGAAGATGCGTACCTGTGTAAGAGACAAGGGATAAACACTCGAACTGTGTCAAGAAGTATTAATGTTTTAAAGAAGTGGCAGCTTACAAGCACCTATAAGTCCATCTCCAGGGGATCCTAACCCTCTCCTGGTCTCTATGGGCATCTGAACATATATGTCATTCACACACACAGGAACACACAAAAATGAATAATTTGTTTTGTTTTTGTTTTTGTTTTTTTTTTTTGAGACAGGGTTTCTCTGTGTAGCTCCTGGCTGTCCTGGAACTCACTCTGTAGACCAGAGTGGCCTCGAACTCAGAAATCCACCTGCCTCGGCCTCCCAAGTGCTGGGATTAAAGGTATGCGCTACCACAGCCTGGCCAATAATTTTTTAAAAATCTTTTTTAAAAAGCTAGTTAGTTTGAATATGGCATAAAAATTAATATTTAAAGAAAGTATTTTCCTACCTCTGAGAAGTTTAAGGTGCACTGACTGAGTTGCAGTGTAAAAGTGAGAGTTTTATATAGGTTCACTATGGCATGATTGATTCAAGTTAATTAACATATCCATTACTTGACATACTCATGTTGTTTGAGGAGAGCATTAAATACCTTTTCTTTTTCTTACAGGGTTAAAAGAGCTACTTGAATATAAGTAATTACATTTTACTGATATAAGGTGTGTGCGCGTGCACCATGGTCCATGGTGGAAGACAAGAGAACAACTCTCAGGCACTGGTCCTTTCCTTTCACAGTGTAGGACCTGGGGATCAAACCCGAGTCATCAGGATTAGAAGCAGGCCTTTACCCACTGAGCCCTCATTGGCCTTAATGTTGTCTTTTGTTCTTCAATTTAATTTTTTTTTTCATTTTTGTTTTGATAGGAACCTTCACATATGCCTTACATATAAATTTACATTCAAAGAAAAAAATTTTTGAGGTCTCATCTAAGTGTCCTCAGACTCCCTGTGCAGGGAGGGATCTTCTGGTTCTCCTGCCTCTGCCTTCCCAGTGCCTATGCGTCCATGGAATCAGGTACATGTGTGCTGTGTCAACATCTCCAGAACGTTTTCAGCTCCTCTGATGGAAAAGGTACCTATGCAGCATTAACGTCTACCAAGTTTACATTAAGAATTCTTTTTCCTCCCTGGGCATGGTGATGCATGCATTTAATCTCAGCACTCAGGAGGCAGAGGGAGGCATATCTGTGTGTTCCAGGATAGCCAGGACTGTGTAGAGACTCTATCTAAAAGCAAACAAACAAAACAAAAAGCAAATAAAAAAAACCCTCAAATGCTCCTTTTCCTTTGTATATTCTCTTCAATATTCTCCTAAAAGCTACAATTTCAGTATTACTATAAGATAAATAATAATCTCAATTGAACTACTTTTTATATAAAGTATATAAGCTCTCTTTAGCTCTACAACTAATCTTGAAAGCTACATTCTTTGTCAAAACTGCTTTTGGCTATTTTAACATCCTTTAAGCTTTAGATCAGTTTTTGTCTGTTTTTTTTTTTTTTTAAGACTTATTTTATTTATTGTATGTATATGAGTGCACTGTACCTGTTACAGATGGTTGTGAGCCATCATGTGATTGCTGGGAACTGAACTCAGGATCTCTGCTCACTCCAAAGATTTATTTATTATTATATGTAAGTACACCGTAGCTGTCTTCAGACACACCAGAAGAGGGCATCAGATCTCATTATAGATGGCTGTGAGCCACCATGTGGTTGCTGGGATTTGAACTCAGGACCTTCGGAAGAGCAATCAGTGCTCTTAACTGCTGAGCCATCTATCTCTCCAGCCCTGTCTGTTTTTAAGACAGGATCTCAGACAACCTTGCCATGTCCTTGAACTCAGAGCCTTAGTCTGAAATGCCAGTTTCAGACAATAATATTCTTTTACATTCTGGATGAGAAATGCCACTCTTAAGCAACAACAACAAACCCCACTATTTATGAAGCAGCTTCCCACCCAGAGTGTGCTCTGGTCCTGAGGTTCTACTCCTCTGGAAAACCCATCAGCAGAGCTCTCCAGAACTCCCGCCCTGAGCTGGGCCTCACATCACCCCTTCACCACTGAATCACCCCACAATGCCAGCTACAATTCAGGCGTCTCGGGGTAAAACCCTGGCGGTCTTCTCCAGTGAGCGGCTCTCAGCTTTTCTGCTTTCCAGGTTTGTCCAGCCAGAGAACCCAAGTTTGTCAGGAGGGACTCAGAACTACAGCTTTCCCAGCTCTGCTGGCAGTGACAGCCCTACTATGTGACATGGCAGCAGAGGCTGGGAGGTGAAGGACCATCTTGAAAATGTTTATTATTGACAGTGTTAATACATTTCTGTAATTAAATGTGTCAAATACATTTCTGTAGACACTGAAATGCACATACAGATTTTTATCTTTCTTCTGTCACTACATGAATTAGACCAGTTTAGAAATACTTGTATCAACTCATCTGAGAACAAGTTCTATCTATATGCAAAATGTTTCTATAAATTTCAGTAAACTTAACAAAGACCAAAGGGCAAGCAGCACTCGGCTCTAGCAGACCAGCTGCTCAGCTCCTTAGGTACGCACACGTCCATATGATGCCCAGCACTCTGCAGCCCATCGCCCATTTCTTTTTCAATGGCACTCCATTCACTAGAAGAAAAGAAAGAACAAAAATACCATGAACTAGCTCTATGGGATATTATTCAATGGATAGTTTGGAAGATCCCTTCCTAGCTGGGACTCATATTTGGATTTATTGTCTGTGACTCAAGTCCGTTGGTTTTTCCCTTAAAATTTAATAATTAAAGGTAAGAACACAAGCACGCACAGCTGGGGATAGAGCTCAGTTGGTAAAATATCTGTCTAGCTTGCTCCAAACCCCAAGTCTGATCCTCAGCACCATCTGAACTAATGTGGAGCACATCCTGTAACCCCGCACTTGAAAGGCAGAAGCAGAAGGCTTAGAGGTTCAAAGTCATCTTTGACTACATGAAAAATTTAAGGCCAGCTTGGGCTACATGAGACTTAAAAACAATAACAGCCAGGTGGTGGTGGCACACACCTTTAATCCCAGCACTTGGGAGGCAGAGGCAGGCGGATTTCTGAGTTCGAGGCCAGCCTGTCTACAGAGTGAGTTCCAGGACAGCCAGGGCTACACAGAGAAACCCTGTCTCAAAAAAACAAACAAACAAACAAACAAACAAACAAAAAAAAAAAGACAACCCCTGAGCTATCCCTCCAGCCTTTCCTTAAGTATTCTAACCACTGAAACACTCGTCTTGCCAAAGTCTTCATATATTATAAAATAATAAAAATAAAAGAGAAAGTATCCAATTCTATTAGATAGTAGATTCCAGTGATTCTCCCCAGACAAGCAACAGAGAAAGTAAAAGGCCTTGTGCCCCTTGCAGTAAGAAACCTCACCTACTATACAGAATTTCCTCTCCATTTTTTTGTGAAAGCTGTTGCTTCAGGACATCACTGAGTACTGTTCTGCCAGGAACGATAAAACATGGCTGTAAATCTCAGCACTTGAGAGGCAGAGATAGGTGGATTGTTTTAAGTCTGAGATAAGCTTGGGCTACAATATAAAAAGTTCAGGCCAGACAAAGCTACAGGGCTCTCAAAGCATCAGGACTCTAGGGAATGTAAGCCCAAGGACCAGAGTATGGATACTAGCACTCATTCAATATGACAGCCTGTCTGTGATCCCAGCGCTTGGAAGGGAGAAAAGAGGGTTCCCAGTGCAAGCCGGCAAGCCACACTGATCTCAACTGGTGAGCTCTAGATTCAAGTAAGAGAACCTCCCTCAATGTCAAGGTAGAGAGTGATCAAAGATACTCAATGTGAACCTCTGGCTTCTACACACCCCAAGGTGTGCACACACCTCAACATGTGCACACCTACAAGATGTGCACCTACTCACACCTGACCACACACACAAAGTTAGATATATATTCTGCTGACTCATACATTATAAAAGCTTTAAAATACTGGTTTTAAGCCAAAGAGCTAATTGGAACTAAATGTTTATATTCATATGATACTTACCTAAAAACTCTCCCATAATTCCCATGTACTTTATATACACCATAGAGTCGATCTGCTACTCTCTGAAATATTTAACAGAAATTGGTATTAGGTTGAAATCATATATAGATTACTTTTTAAAAACTCATATATATTTTTAAGAGATGAAAAAAATCATGCTTAGTACAGTAAACCAAGAAAATAATCTCCCAAACCCTATCAAACACAAATTCATGTACCTACATATTTACTTGGTGCTCCCTGTTCTTTTTATTAGTCGTTAGTTGCTATTTCTATAGTTCTGATAGCAAGAGAAGCTGGAGTCTGCCCAGCATGGTAGCACTAACTTTAGTAACAGAGTCCTAAGTTCTTGTAGCTGGGGCTAAAATACAGACAACCTTTCTGAAGGAGAAGGGGAGACAATGGAAAAGAAAATGTGATGTGCTATTAGACAGTGGACACACACAGCTTTCTCTCCTCTAAGTCTCATAACACATTTCAAAGATTCTGAGATTTAAAATTAGCTGGGCCTGGTGGCATATACCTC
Organism: Montemys delectorum; assembly: GCA_019843815.1. NCBI lineage: Eukaryota > Metazoa > Chordata > Mammalia > Rodentia > Muridae > Montemys > Montemys delectorum. The sequence continues at coordinate 28,649 of JADRCD010154548.1, read as the reverse complement.
TAATTCCAGCGTTAGAGGGGCAGAGGCAACTGCATCTCTGTGAGTTCAAAGATGGCCTATTCTACAGGGTGAGCCCTAGGCCAGCTTAGTCTCCATAGTGAGACCCTGCCTCAAAAAGACTCCTGATAATGTGGTTTCCAAAGGAGCTGTGTATGAGTCTCTCCTGCCACCCTCTCTGACTGAGCTGCAAACACCAGACATTACCATATTTATAAACAACTATAGAATACTTATAACATATGATGTCAGTAACTATAATTTACATCTTTAAAATGCTAGCAGAGTAAACTTGTATTTTCAGAATACTAGCAAGGTTATATTAAAATGTGATTCCGTCTGGAGAAGAAGCAAGAGAGTGCAAATAGGAAACAGAAATATGCAATTAAACAAGTATGAGTTCAGTTGTTTCTTTAAAAGATTTATTTATGTGTTTTGCCTACACATGTCTGTGCATCACATGTATATACTGCATACACATACGTATATATTGCAGCATACAGAAGAGGAGTTAGAGTTACACACGGTTATGAGCCACTGTCTGGGTCTCGTGACCTGAGCCATCTCTCCAGCTCCATGAGTGCAGCTGTCATGTAGAGTTGGGAGACTACATCAGAGTACTCCGAATCTTTGTACTGTGTCTTTATTTTAGGAGATAGGGCATGATCTCCATCAGTTGATGTGCCAACCAGGGTGACTCAGCAAGTGACAGTTTTCTTCCCATCTTTTGTCCAGATATATCTGCAGGTGGCTAAGAGCCTGGGCTCCTGAGACAGACTTATGGTCTCATTCTGGATCCCTGTATTTGTCTACTGGAAGGAACTAGAGTTTATTAACTTCACTGTGCTTCACACTGTATAAAATGAGAATAAAAGGGACCTTCCACAAAGGAGAGTGCACAAACAATGGTCAAGAAAAAGTTTTAATTGCTTTGTGTTAGCTCATAAAATAAAAATGGCCTTACTGGACTTTAATTACTACAAGGCACTCATCCATGTAAGAATTGTTAGCACCCACAAGGTGATGGGAAAGTACCAGTCTCGTTTTTTAGAAAACAAATCCTAAAAGGTTCCAGTATTTGCCTGGTGTGAACAGCAAAGACCAGTTTCAAACTCAGCCCTTCTTGGCTCTAAGGCCACCTGCTTTGCCTAAGGAGTTCTGTTTGACTTAAGTATTTAACTCATACCCAGCAGTTGGTTTTTTTTTAAAGATTTATTTATTTTTATTTATATTGAGTACATTGTAGCTGTCTATAGACACATACCAGAAGGCTGCATCGGATCTCATTACAGATATGATGCCATGTGAACCACCATATGGTTGCTGGCAACTGAACTCAGGAACTCTGGAAGAGCAGTCAGTGCTCTTAACCGCTGAGCCATCTCTCCAGCCCCATACCCAGCAGTTTTAAAAGAACTTTCCCCAACAGAAAAGATAATACTTCTATTTTTCCTTTCATTTCTTTCTTTTTTCTCCCCCCCCCCCCGTGTACCCTCGCTATCTTAGAACTTGCTCTGTAGACCAGGCTAGCCTCAAACTCAGAGATCCACCTGCCTCTGCCTCCCAGAGTGCTGAGATTAAAGGTGTGCACCACCATCACCTATCTTAGTCAACATCTAAGCCAGTGGTTCTCACCCTTCCTATGCTGTGACCATTTAATACTAGTTCTCCAAGTTGTGGTGACCCCCAATCATAAAATTATTTTTGCTGCTACTTTATAACTGTATTCTGCTACTGTACACACTACTGTTATGTAGTGTAGTGTGACTAGTTTTGGAGACAGAGGTCTGGCAAAGGGGTCCACTGATCTGAGCCATCTTTTACAGCTGACACTAGCTTTAGGAAAAGCCAGGTCCCAGAGCCCTTCTGTGTGGTTTCAAGCCTATGTTCTTTTGGGCCTTTAACCTTCAAGCCCTATGTTTTATCCTGCTGTTACTTGCCATGTCTCACGCCCTTCCTCCTAATTTCAGAACTGTTTCAAAACTCAAGTTAACCAGAAGACATCACATGGTTCCACTGTTAAAGTCAGAACTTCACCATAACTCATACTCAATGTGTGGAATTTCAAGGTAATGAAAAATCTAGAAAGTTCAGCTCATCAACTCAAAATCCTTTGAATATTCAGCTCTTTCTTCCAAGTAGTAAGATAATAGGGAGAGCCACCCACTCCAGTGTGACTTTCTTTACTTAGCACTTTACAGTATATTTAAAGAATCTATTATGGTTTGACAGTTTTTGTTATGGCTCTGTGTGTTGGAATCTTGGTTTTCAGTAAAGTGTGTGAGGCCTGGTAAGAAGTCTTTAGATTACTAGGGACAATAATTCTGAAAGGACTTAATTATCAAGGGATCCCAGCAAATGCCTACTGAGAATGGACTGTTAAAAAACTGAGCAAGGGGCCCCCTCCCCAGGCTCTGGCTACCTGGGCTCTCTAATACTCACATGCTCACACCATGATGTGATCTGTCATGTTGGTGGGCTCTTTTATTCAATGTATTCCATCTCAGGAGGATTTCAGCCAACATATGATATGACCCCAGAGCTGGTGACCCTGTCTCAGGTTCTAAGGTTTCCTCTGGGAAGATCAGATGACAAGTTCCCAGGTACTCTTGTTTACTGAAAAATATTTTTCCCCACATGTACTACAATGACATGTCCAAGCACAATGGCTGTTCCTTATCCCCTCTGTCCTGGAGACTAGTGCCTTAAGTACATTTACTCAGTGGAATTTTTTTTTAAGGTTTATTTATTTATTATATGTAGCTGTCTTCAGACGCACCAGAAGAGGGCGTCAGATCTCATTACAGATGGTTGTGAGCCACCATGTGGTTGCTGGGATCCAAACTCAGGACCTTCGGGAAGAGCAGTCAGTGCTCTTACCCACTGAGCCATCTCTCCAACTCCTATTCAGCTGAATTTATTCTGTGGAGTTTGCAATGGGGAAGGTGAGGCAGGAGGATAGTTAAGTTCAAGTGTGGACTACACAGCAAAACCCTGTCTTAAATTAAGGACACATATACAAAATGTCCTAATAGCCACAAATTATCCCACAAAGCTTAAACAAAAACAAAAACAAACCTCAATGGCTGAGGAATTATTCCACAAAGTCTAATATAAGCTCCTTCATTATTTACATCCCACTCTGAAATGACAGGCCTTTTGATAAGATGTCAGCTACACCACGACACACCAGGAAGAAAGTAATGGGTTCAAACTCTTCACATTGTTTCTGACAGAAAAGGCCTCCACTTCTCTTAAAAGGCAGTTTGTGATATGAACACACTAGATTTGCATGTAAAATCACTCATCCATCATAAATACACCTAGGATTTAGAAGCAGGTCGACTCAGTGACAAGCACCGTCCTTGGGGGTGTTACAGAGCTCCGGATCACTTACAGCTCTGACTCGAAGGAGATGTGAGATGACTGACTGCAGCTCATCACTGTAGTGTCTCAGCTCAGTAAACCTCCTGAAACAGGAAACAAAACTTAGGAAAACGGTCAACGTTTGTTTCTACACAAAATGGCAATTCCTGGAAATAATGAAACTCATTCTATCTAATCGCATCCTGTCCCTGAACATCACAAACTAATATAAATAGAAAAAATATTCTAAAATAAAACAGCATCAAATACATACACAAACTGAAAGCCAAGGAAAGATGCACAAAGGGACTGAGGTAGAGATAAACTCTGTGGGTGCAGAAAATGATTCTGAAAACTAAACAAAACAGGAAAAAGTTTATGGTGCTGAAAAATATATACTGCAACTTAAACAGCTATCTCTAACGTTCTTATATTCTTTTTGTTGTTGTTGTTTTTGTTTTGTTTTGTTTTGTTTTTTTCCCCCGAGACAGGTTTCTCCGTGTAACCCTGGTGGTCCTGGAACTTACTCTGTAGACCAGGCTGGCCTTGAACTCAGAAATCCGCCTGTCTCTGCCTCCCAAGTGCTGGCAATAAAGGCATGCCTGGCACATTCTTATATTCTTAGTGGTTCTCAGTAATCTTTGTTTCCAATTCTCCACAAAGACCCCAAGCTTGTTTAAAATAGACTTGTCCGTTTTATTCTATGTGAATGTCGGTGTACACCACTTGCACCCTCAGTGCCCATGGAGCTTAGAAGAGAACATTGGATGCCTTGAACTGGAGGGAGCTACGAGTGGTTGTAAACCATTATGTGGGATCAGACCTGCGTCCCTCTGGAAGATCAACAAGTGTTCTAACCTGAAGAACCATCTTTCTAGCCTGACACCAAGACTCTGATGTCACTTTCCACATAGGTAACAGAAGCCAGCACATGGGAAAACCTCACTTTCACGTCTGCCAGTCAGTTTAAAGCTTTCTCAAATGTACATTTCTTTAGATTTGGTTTCCATCCCATTTTCTAGATTTTATATCTCATGTCACTTCCCCACTTCTTTTCACCACAGCTGACCCACTGACTCTCTGTCCCTCTCTGTCTCTTGTTGAGCTCCCTTCCTTTACCCATATCTAAGAATTTTTAAACACCCACTGAGAGGGCTGAGGAGATGATTTAGTAAGTAGAGAGCTTTCTAGGAAAGCAAGAGGACCTGAGTTCAAATCTCCAGCACCTACATAAAAGTCAGGCATGGCCTTCATGCCTGTAACTCTAGCAATTGCAGGTTGGAGATGGGTGGATCCTGGAAACTCATTAGCCAGCTAGCCTACCCAGATGGTGAGTTTTAGATTCAACGAGAGACACTGTCTCAGAAAAATAAGGTGAAGAGCAATAGAAGAAGACTAATGTCCTCTTCTGGAACTTGCATGTATTCACATATACCATGTATGTACACAGGCACGCACGCATGCACTATTGAGATCTTGGCATGATAGCTTACATTTGTAATTCCTCAGCTCTTGGGACAATAAGACAGATGGCTCACTGTGAATCTGAGGCCAGTGTAGACTACAGACTAAGGTCCTGTCTTTAAAACAACAACACTAAAAAACCCAGGCCAAGGCCACTGTTGGGGTCTCTCACTGGGAGAAGAGTGTGAGGAGCCACAGAGAGAGGTCCACTGGCACTCAGGTCTGATTAAAACAAGCTCACCCCAGGATTTCAGGTGCTGGTTACCCTCAGGTTACACTCTGGAAAGGCTCATAGTGAGAGTGCAAGTCTTAGATTCTCAGCCATTTTCTCACTAATCTTTCAATAAATATTCATTCTGTGTCTTGTTTATATGACCTTATGTTTATGATTATAAACTACAGTATGCCACCAATACTGTAGTTTATAATCATAAACTACAATTCTAAATTCCTACCTCCAACCTGGAACTATTTCCTAACCCCAGACCTAAACCACCCCTGAGTAGCACTCTTATAGTTACATACATATCCAAGGCCCGACCTCTCTTTCCTGCCTCACTCCACATTCATTCCATGCTCCCCAGCAGTCTTACAGAGTGAAGCCTGAGAGCTATCTGCATTTTGTCCTTATCCCCCATACCCCAGACCTTCTCCTTACACCTGCCTACATGATCTACTTCTTAAACATTGCAGAGGTCTACTGCACTGACCCAGCCTCTCTGCCAGTCCTTAGGTCAGTATCAGCAGCAGCATCTCCCACCTTCTCTTACTGCCCTGACTGGCCTCCTAGTCAGCTCACACATTCTAATCTGCCCACTCTCCTTGAAAATCTTTCTAAGGTCAAAACCAACACAATTCCTCTGCTTTTAGGCAGGTTTCTTTCTAGTTCAGATTAGCCATTGATTCTGAGGCAAAACCTAGATTCTTTTTTTAAAGATTTATTTTAATTGTATGTTTATGCAAGAGACTGAAGTTGTAATTGTTGGATCCCTCTGGAACTGGAGTTACAGGTGGTTGTGAGCCACTTGACATACCTGCTGGGAGCCTAACTCAGGACTTGTGGGGAGCATAAAATACTTTTAACTGTTGAGCCATCTCTCTGATCCCAAAGTCTAACATCAATAATGTAGCATAGGAAACTACACAGAGCCCCTGTATACAGTTCTAATGGCTCATCTAGTCAGAAGCTGCTGGCTAGCCTGAAGCAATCAGTACTGGTTCAAACAGCCTCTGCTACAGGTACTCCTCTCCTCACCTGAGAAACAGTCTGGGCAGTAGAGGGTCAAAAGCGTAGCTGTCATCAACTCAACCCGTACTGGAAAGACACGTTTATACCCCAGCACAGACAGAAGATTGACTCGACAGTTTTGCTTACCTTTGTAGGATAAAAACCTTAGACTTTCGAGATATTAAACTCTGGGGGAGGAAGTGAGACTAGATAAACACTGACAGAAACTTTCCATTTTATAATTCTCCAAATACCCACAATCTACACATTATATACTGTATAGTAAGTACACAGTCAAACCATTTTTAGATGTCTACATTAAATTTTTAAAAAGATATTTTTCTAAACAATTATGAACTGCTTTCTTTATACAAAGCCAATGCTTATTAGCATTTCCTATAGAGGCTAATAATTGCATTGAAGTGTTAGTGGATAAAAGTTGGGGTTAATTGTTAAACTCTGTCAGTCCTTGATCAGATCTTATTTATTTATTTATATGTGTGTGTGTGTGTGTGTGTGTGTGTGTGTGTGTGTGTATGTTTTGAGGCAAGGTCACATTATATAACCCTGGCCTAGACCAAAGTACTGGGATTAAGGGTGTATACCTATGTATAGCCTTGATCAAATCTTGTGCTAAGGACTAGGAGTCAGAAATCCTTTAGTTAGTTCCTCTAGGCCTGATTCCCTAAGGGCCTTCCTTTCCTTTTAGATCAGGCCTAACTATAAAGTTCTTGCTGTCCCATTGGGTTAGGAGAAATTTCACAAGCCAATAAGCAGTTGAAAGTGCAGTCCAGCTAAGTTAAGGGAACCAGAGGTCTAGCATGGCTGGCAACAGACTGTCCAAGGCACACTCTTCCTTTACCACCTGAGGAACAGGATGCTGTGCTTTCTTTTAAATGACAGGTGGGTTAGGGAGGAAACTGCATCCCATAGGATCAATCATGTCACCAGAGCCAGCATTAAGATTCTAGATACCCAGGGCTGGAGAGATGGCTCAGTGGGTAAGAGCACCGACTGCTCTTCTGAAGGTCCTGAGTTCAAACCCAGCAACCACATGGTGGCTTACAACTACCCCTAATGAGATCTGATGCCCTCTTCTAGAGTGTCTGAAGACAGCTACAGTGTACTTAATTATAATAATAAATCTTAAAAGAAAAGTAAAGAAAAGAAAAAAAGATTCTAGATACCCACAGAGATGGTCAGCACAAAGCCAGCATCTTCAGCGAGACCAGACACTGGGACTGGGAAGACTTAGAGGTGAAACTAAAGAACCCATCAGGCCTTGGACAGGAAGCAGTATGTAAGAACTGGAGGCAAGATCTTTCAGAAATGACATCTATAGTCTTTGGCAAAGTCAAAATCCAGCACTGTCTGCACATCCAAATAAGGACTGTCTCAGACCCTAAGTGCCATGGCGCTGTTAGAGACTGAAGAAGCACACAGGCATGTCTGAATGCCATACTCTCCATGTCCAATCATGGAGCCCAACTGGACTCCAACCATGTCCAATCCCCGAATCAGAGGCAAGAAGAGCTAATGTGTGAACACAGATTCCAATGGAGCCTGTGAGCTGGGGATGTCTATACAAACGCAACTTCTACTCTGTTCTAAACACTGCCTCGGCCATTACAGCCCACACTGCCTTTTCTCTTCTCTATCCCTATACTCTCTGGCCTGTAGTCACTGCACCCTCTCAACCTGGACAAGTGTCCCAAGCAAATCTCACACATTATTTTTGAGTCAATATCTATTTTATATTGCTCTCCTATTTTCTTATGGTTTTGGTCTTTACTGTCTTAGCATACTGAAAGTATTAAGTCATACAAATTCTCTTATACTTTCTTCTTAAAACTTCTTTGTTTTTGTTCTTTTTAAAGTCAGGCATAGTAGTGCACAACCTTAATCCAGCACTCAGTAGGCAGAGAGCAGGTAAGATTCAAGGACAGCCTAGTCTACACAGTGAGTTCTAAAAACTAGATACATACTGAGACCCTGTCCCACCTCAAAAAAAAAAAAAATCATTTTATATGTGTGTTTTCCCTCCATGTATGTATGTGTACCATGTGTGTGGTTGATGTTCACAGAGGTCAGATGAGGGTATGGGAGTCCCCGGAACTGGAGTTACAGATGGTTGCAAGCTACCATGTGGGTGCTTGGGTACTGAACTCAACACCGCTTACAAGAGTAACAAGTATAGTGCAACACTGAGCTGTCTCTCCAGGCTGCACTTACACCTTTACAATTTGTGCAATCAACTATCACTTAAAAAAAGAACCCAGCCAGGTGGTGTGGTGCACGCCTTTAATCCCAGCACTTGGGAGGCAGAGGCAGGTGAATTTCTGAGTTCGAGGCCAGCCTGGTCTACAGAGTGAGTTCCAGGACAGCCAGGGCTATACAGAGAAACCCTGTCTCGAAAAACCAAAAAAAATTTAAAAAATTAAAAAAATTAAAAAAAAAATGAAAATATGTGACTGACATAATCCAGCTGATTTATTTTCTCGATTCTGTTTTAATGGATTTAGTTTATTTGCAACACAACATAAACAGGTAATGAGTGGCCACAAATGAACCTTAGCTGCATTTATATTATCACTGCAAGATAAAGACATTTACAGAGCCCCTAAAGTCATGTAAAAGAGAAGACGCTACCAGGGTTTCTCTGTGTAGCCCTGGCTGTCCTGGAACTCACTCTGTAGACCAGGCTGGCCTCGATCTCAGAAATCCGCCTGCCTCTGCCTCCCAAGTGCTGAGATTAAAGGCGTGTGCCACCACCGCCTGGCTCTAATTGCTTTTAACAGTTAAGTCTGGGACAAAATAAGCTTCTATGAAGCAAGTCCCAGAAACAGCATTTGGTCATCTCTCTGAAACAATAATTCTGGTTTTCTGGAATTTAGGAACATAGAGTAAATCCTTGTGATATATAGTATTTTAATAACGCTATGATTATTTTAAATTATTACTAATCTGTTGAGCCAATCAGACTTAGTACAGAGAATTTATTTTTTTTTGTTTTGTTTTGTTTTTTTGAGACAGGGTTTCTCTGTGTAGCCCTGGCTGTCCTGGAACTCACTCTGTAGACCAAGCTGGCCTCGAACTCAGAAATCCACCTGCCTCTGCCTCCCAAGTGCTGGGATTAAAGGCGTGTGCCACCACTGCCCTGCCAAGAATTTACATATTAAGATTCTGTTAAAATAGAATTCAAAACAAATAAATCTCCTTGCAACTACATGTTAGGGTGATCCTTTTGCACGCTGGGTAAAGATTGTCTTGTATTATTCAAATCCTGATGCTGGCAGAGTTTGAGTACAGTTGGACTGGTGAGCATCACCTGTCTTCTGTTTTCTAAACAGCATTCTCTATCATTCTTTGATGGTTTAATAAAGAGTTGCATATAGCAGGGCAGAGGAGGAAAGGCGGGATTCCAGAGGAGAGTTAAGAGCTCAGGGAAGGAATCTGAGGCAGAAGATTTGCCTGCCAGAGCCGAAGAAAAAGAGGTAACTAAAGAGACACGTGGCAGAACTTAGATTAGAATAAATGGGTTAACTAGATTATAAATGCAAGTTGGGAATGAGCCTTAGCTAAAGCTATCATAATTAATAAAAGTTTCCATATCATTATGGGGAAGCTGGTGCATTATAGAAAGTCCAAACAGTTATGACTACACACTGACTTTATTTTAAACTCTGATAATGCTACTGGCCCTATCCCATTTGAAATTCTAAAAACCTACAAACAATATGGATAAATAAAATCCAGTAATTCAAATAACTTTGTAGAACCACAAAAAAAAATTATGAAGAAATTCAATTGACAAAGTCTTTTTCATTACACTGACAAACATTTAATTAAAAAGAGATAGGTAACAAAACATTAATATTAAAGTATCAATAAAAATAATAGATCCTCTAATGAATATACAGTCACCCATGTCACAAGCCCAGTTTGTTTCTAATGTAGTAACTTATAATTTTAGTTCTAACTTATAAAACACTTATTAAATATGCATGCCATTACAGCATTTATAAAAACCTCAACGGGAACTGAATGAAAGAGGCCAATTTGAAAGGCTACCTTTTATTTGGTATGTCAGGACTAAAGAGGATAAACTAGGGAAATAGTAGAAGTGAAAAGTCCCTAGAGCTGGAGGGGAGAGGACTTTACGAAATCAATTAGTTATATCTATTCTGCATGGCTCTACAACAGTAGACACACATCCCAAACCACACATGGCAAGCAAGAGCTGCCACAGTGAGCTACAGATCAGCAACAAGCTCTGTTGCGCAGTGCGCTGCTGTGAGAAGTGGAGAACGAGAGTCTGGGAGGAAATGGATGGAGGTGTCCACACCTGATGCTCAGTGTTGCTGTAAACCTAAATTTTCTCTAGAAAAGAATGCAATAAACAAACAGCAACAAAACAAAACATGTGAAGTGCAGTGACACATACTTGTAATCCCAACATGCAGAAGGCACACACAAGAGGGGCTGTGAGTCTGGGCCACATGAGATCCTACATCCACACATCAAAATGGAGATAAATATGCTTGCTGATCCCAGCATTCACACATATACACATAATTAAAAATAATAAAGAAAAAACAAGAAACAAAAATTTAATGATTATCATTACCACTTCCTAATTTCTAAAACCTTAGAATATTCACTTATATTTTATATTCAAAATTTATGTTAAAAATCAAGAAAAGCTACAGATTTAACTTGGTAGCAGAGGGTCTGCCTAGCACACAAGAGGCCCTGGGTTTCATCCCCACCACAAAACAAGTAAAACAGGGGCATTATTGTTAATAATGTCAGTTTGTAAATTATAATCAGACAGGAGACGTTATCAAAATATGCAAGCTTAGGCTTCATTTGATAAGAATTTAGCCTACAGAGAAATTAGTGCTGAAGGGCTCACTAGAGAAATCTAACCATCTCCTAAGCCTAAGGACACGAGGCTACAAGCCATCTATCTCTACAAAGCATGATTCCTGCAGAGGAGCATGCAATGAGCAGCCTGGCCCACCCACCAGATTGAGAGAGCGAGCAAACTAAACCTCCAGTCTTGCCCGAGGAGTCACATCTGCTAAGGCCCAGCACCTAGGCCAGCAGTGCTCTCAAGGGCTAGACTGTTGATGGTCATGAAGTCAAGGACTTATGTAACAAAGCACCCTTACACTTCTGGCCTTATCCTCAGTTTTTTTGGCATGCAAATTAGACTGTTATTATATAGATAATAACATAATTTTGTTAAACTGCATATCTGATAAGCAGTCACACAAGAAAAATTACACAAAATTGCTTCTCTCATTTTTCTGTTATCTTCAGCACTTAACGAATCTTTCTAGGAGAAAAAGCAATGGTCTTATTTTCTAAAACTTCAGACACAACCTTACACCCAAATTATAAATTTTCAAAATCAGTTTTAGACTTTAAAATGTTTTCACTAAATGTGAATTATTATTTAAAATATTTAGCAAATTAAGTGCATACATTCAGAAATGAAAAATTAAATAAATTGATTGGCACCATTCAAAACAACACTGCAAATGTTATTAAAGCAAAGCCTTACTTGTCTGGGTTTTTCACTCTGAATGTTGCATTAAGCGCTTTTAACCTGGAGTCTGCCTGGAAAAAATAATTTGTTGACTTAATACAATTGTATTTCAAGGTATAAAACTCAAACATTTTTACTTTTCCTTCAGAATTAAAGTGCTCAAGTACTTTTTTTTCTATCACTTGTCAGCACATTAAACATATTGAAGAATAGCTTAGTAATTCTTTTTGAGAAAACTCCACAAGCATGTCTATAAATTAGAATCAATATTCTTCTATGAATGACGGCCGTCAGGGATTCCAGAGTACACCTGCAAACACCAATGTACCAGTAACGCCATCAGCTCTGCGTGTGGGTCATAGGATAAGCCTTACTTCTCTTGAAAGCTGCTTAGGTCAGCTGTGACCTGCTGCCTCATGAAGATCCTGTGCACTCTGAACACAGTCCTCAGGTGGACTCCAAACCAATAGGCCTTCATTTTTCTTATCATAATCAATGTCTCAGAAAAAATGCAAATATCTATATTAAAGTAATGCTCTCCTAAACAAAGCAAGCTAGACGGCATCACGTTGCCATACAGCTGGTTCATTGCGTTGGAGGCCAGCCCTTTCTTTTTGTTCTGTTTTGGCTTTTGAGACAGGGCATCATGTAGCCCAGCTGCCTGCACTCCTGACTCTCTTAGCTCCCTAGCACTAGGACTGCAGGTGTGAGACAATGTTCCTGGGCTAGAAAGACAGCACATCTTCTTCACTTATTTCTAGATAATTGTTCTCTAAGAAGAGACAGAGAGATAAATACTTAACAAGGATTTCATTTCATGAGATGTACTTAACATATTTAAATCCTAAATTTTTACAAAAAAACTGAGCCAGGTATGGCAGCATACGCCTTTAGTCCTAGCACTTGGAAGGCAGAGGCAGACAGACCTCTGTTTGAAGCCAGCCTTGTCTATATAGGCAGTTCCAGAACAGCGCTATATAGTGAAACCCTGTCTCCAAAACAGAAAGGAAGGAAGGAGGGAGGGAAGGAAGGAAACTAAATAACATTTTTTTGCCTAAGGCACAGTGCTCACTGAAAATAGTTCAATTATAAATCAATTTCAAAATGTAGTTTGGTTTTTAAAAAAAATCTCTACCCTCATAAAGACTTTACATTATTCCAATTTCCAAACCACAATTTCAAATGCTCTCAATTAATAGAACAGAGCAAACCAAGGCCACCAGGACTCCCCCCATTCGCTAAGAAACCTGAAGCAATGTGATAAACATGTTCCTCTAGACTTGGCTCCTGCAACACCAGAGTCAAGCTAGGAATACTGAAAATGCATAAGGATTTCTTTCTTTTATTTTTATGTGTCTGAGTGTTTTGCCTGTGTGTTTGCATGAGTACCACATGTGTGCCTGGTGCCCAGAGGCCAAAAGAAGTCTGGAACTGGAATTACAGATGGTTTGTAAGCAACCTCGTAAGAGCCAAGAAAAGAGCCAAGGTCCTCTGCAAAAGTAGCAAATGCTCTTAACTGCTAAGCTATCGCTTTAACCTCTCCAACCTCACTTTAAAATAATAAATAAGCCTACTTATTCATGTGTGGGGGTGTCTTGCCTACATGTATGTCTAGCATGTCTGTGTACATGTGCATGCTTGGTGCTTGTGGGAGCCCAGAGGAAGGCGCTGGGTCTCCTGAGACTGGTTACACAGTTGTTTGTGCGCTACCTCTTGGGTACTGACTTGAACTTGGGTCCTCTGGGAGAAGACAGTGCTCTTAAAAACAGGGCCATGTCTCTAGTTATCCAAAATCTCACATTTGTTTGTTCATTTTGAGGCAAGGTTTCTCTGAATAGCCCAAGCTGTTCTTGAACTCAGAGACCTGCCTGGCTCTGTCTCCTGAGTGCTGGGATTAAAGGTATGCACCACCATGTCCTGCTTCAAATCGTATTTCTTTTTTTAAAGATTTATTTCATGTATGTTGAGTACCTGTCACTCTATTCAAGCACACCAGAAGAGGGCATCAGATCCCCATTACAGATGGTTGTGAGTCACCATGTGGTTGCTGGGAATTGAACTCAGGACCTCTGGAAGAGCAGTCAGTGTTCTTAACCACTGAGCCATCTCTCCAGTCCCAGATCTCACTTTTGATCCGACAATTTTTTTTCTTCTTCCTTTTTTTTTTTTCCTGAGACAAGGTTTTCCCTGTCTGTCCTGAAATTCACTCTGTACTTCAGGCTGGCCTTAAACTCACAGACATCCACCTGTCTGTGCTTCCCAAGTGCTGGGATTAAAGGTGTGCACCACCCACTGACAGCTGGAATGTATTCTTCCAGACCACTAGCTTCCACCAG
>JADRCD010154548.1:0-14694 GCA_019843815.1 Montemys delectorum | reverse complement strand
TTTCCACCAGCCACTGACAGCTGGAATGTATTCTTCCAGACCACTAGCTTCCACCAGCCACTGACAGCTGGAATGTATTCTTCCAGACCACTAGCTTCCACCAACCACTGACAGCTGGAATGTATTCTTACAGACCACTAGCTTCCACTAACCACTGACAGCTGGAATGTATTCTTACAGACCACTAGCTTCCACCAACCACTGACAGCTGGAATGTATTCTTACAGACCACTAGCTTCCACCAACCACTGACAGCTGGAATGTATTCTTCCAGACCACTAGCTTCCACCAACCACTGACAGCTGGAATGTATTCTTACAGACCACTAGCTTCTAGCAGCCTAAAGACTAAGAATGTCATCAAAGAGCATTTGAAGCCTACAGCACCATTTTCCTGGCTTTTCTGTAACCTGTCCACCTGCTGTCCCTACCAACATTTTACAAAAGGTACTAACGTATGACTATCTTTTCCTCTGTGACTATAAAATTCATGCACCCTCCACAGCACAACAAATCATTCTAGGCAACCTACTTGTGTGTTTCCAAGTCATGCTTGGTAGCATTTGCCTCAGGATACTTTCTTATTCCTTTTTGAGAAAGAAATATGTTTTGTGTTGCTAGCCACTATACCTCGCTAACATTCACCTTAAAGTAATTCTAGAAAAATGAACCCTGTTGTCTCATTAACAATGATCATAGTCATTTTCTTTTATGCTACTTATCACTCTTCAAATTATTTATTTATTTATTTATTTTTGTTTTTCAAGACAGGGTTTCTCTGTGTTGTTCTGGCTGTCACTATGTAGACCAGGCTGGCCTCGAACTCAGAAATCCATCTGCCTCTGCCTCCCAAGTGCTGGGATTAAAGGCGTGCGCCACCACTGCCTGGGCAAATTATTTTTATTTAAATAATTTACCATCACTTATCACATTACACATTCCTTAAGAACGTGTCAGTCAGGCTGGGGGATGGCTCAGTGGTTAAGAGCACTGACTGCTCTTCCAAAGGTCCTGAGTTCAAATCCCAGCAACCACAGGGTAGCTCACAACCATTCGTAATGAGGTCTGATGCCCTCTTCTGGGATGTCTGAAGACAGCTACAGTGCACTGACATATAAAATAAAGAAGAACATGTGAGTCACCACAGCCTGCACAGCACTTAGAAGAGTGAGTGCTAACATTCTGCAGGCACTCAGAGACTAGCAGAGGCTCACACCTTGTCTCTGATGCTCCAAGTAAGAGGAAGGGTTCCAGATTCATCTCAATCAGCCTCTACACATTTAAGACTGGGACCCACACCACAGTGAGTATTCTCATAACAAAGTTAACTGAGTGTCTTCACTAAACTAGTTTATGTGCTCTTTGCCCTGCTTCCACTGAATTACATACCATCAATAATTAACACGAATACGCAAAACATAAAAGTATAGTAGTAAGCCATGTTATGTTCATTTGAATACTGCAGAATGCAATGTTGTCTAATCTAGCTTATATGATATATGACATTCATATAAATTAAATGTGACCTTATATGTATACACCTATCTATGTATATTACATATGAATGCATGTGTGTATACTTATGTTGTGAGGCTGTCCAAAAAGATCCCATTTCCTTCATGGAAGACTTGAAACAAGAAGTATCCATAATAAAATAAGAATTAAAGCAAAATAAATGAGGTTCTGAAATATCTCCTACTTCTTTCAACATTTGAACTATTAGTTAAATATATTAAGTATTATCTTTCAAATATTTTATAAAAGATTCAAGTTTTTAACCACAAGGCCACGCAAAAATAAAACATTACATAAATAGTTTAAAAGTCAGCTGAGCACACAATTTAGAGGCCTGCGTAAACAGCACATTCTGGGGTAACCGTCAGTCAGGTGGGTTCTCACCTCACCAAGTGTGAACAAAAATGAGTACAGGGGTGACAAGGAAGTGACTAGTGCCTAAGTCAGTGACTGAATATCTTTGATATATAAAAAACTCACCTAAATTACTTGATTTTAGTTTTGTGTTTTACTTATTTACTTATATCTTACAATGTTTCTTAGAAAACTCTTCCAAATATGAGTCTGTAGAAGTTTCAAATTACTTCCAACCTATCCCTAAACTAAAATTACAACCATTCCTCTTAGCACTACCAAGTACTGCGTTAACAATCAAGAAACTGGTTTCTGGCAATAAAATACTCAACTAGTAAGAGCCAGTTCCTGACAGAACCAGACACTTGATTGCATTTCCTGTTTACTTTGTGCTGAACTTCAAATTCACATATGCCAATGCACGAGGCCCCAGGAGTTATTTGTTTCTTGTTTGGTTGGGTTTTTGGTTTTTGTTTGTTTGTTTGTTTTTGTTTTTTTTATGGTTTCTCTGTGTAGCCCTGGCTGTCCTGGAGCTCACTCTGTAGACCAGGCTGGCCTCGAACTCAGAAATCCACCTTCCTCTGCCTCCCAAGTACTGGGATTAAAGGTGTGCGCCACCACTGCCCGGCGGTTGTTTTGTTGAGGCTGAGTTTCAAGTAGTGAAGGCTATCTTTAAACTACATAGCTCAGGGTAACCTTCAACTTCTGATCATCCAGCCTCCACCTCCCAAGGATTTTGAGGCATCCCACCAAGCCTAGCCTGAGGTGTTTTTAAGATAATGAACTAGTTTTTCTTCCCTGGTACATCCCTTTGGTTGTTGTTGTTTTGTTTGTTTGTTTGTTTGTTTGGGTTTTCCTAAAACAGGGTCTCACTATGTAGCTCTGGCTGCCTTGGTATTCATTATGAAGGCCAGGCTAGCTTCAAACTCCTCCTGCCTCTGCTTCCCACACTGGGATCAAAGGTGTGTACCAGTACACCTGCCTATCATTTATGATCTTATATTAAATATGGGTCCAGCATCTCTTATCTGAAATGTTTGTGGCTTTACATAGTCTTCAGATTTTGCCAGTTGAGTATCCCTTAATGTAATATGTGAAATACAAAAAACTCTCATACCTAAAACTGAATGATACCAGTAAAATGTTTTAAATTTGAAACACTTAGTACTTGAGAATATTTCAAATGTTCAATTTAGGAATATTCTATATTTTAAAATTTTGTGTTATGTTTTTCTATCCCATTCACATGATTAACACCAGAGAAATCCCTTTAATTCTGTGATAACCTGTGCTAGCTGTCCCTCAGGAAGGTCTGGAGAGCTCCACGTCTTCACTACTGAGCTTCTTGATCTTCAGGCAGTGGTCTCATGTCAAACCCCCTGCTAATGACTATGAGCCTGCTTCACTAACAGAGCCCATTTCACAATGACTCCTACTTCACTTCAAACTGGGTCTCATGCTCCAGAAGCCTGACAAAGTTCTTACCCTTTAGCCTACCAATGTTGGAAAAGCCAAGCGTGGGTTTCCTAAGTATCTTGTCTCACAGGTAAGCAAATGTGGGAGTCAGAGAACAAGTGAAGTAGCCAGACAGAATTTAAGGAAATGAAAATGCCAGCAAGTATGGAGTATTCTGTAGGAAAAATCTACAGACTGCACTTAAACTCCTGATTGAAAGTATCTTGTGGTAGAATTAAAAACTGCTTACTGTAGCCCAAACAGCACTGAAACTACAGAAGTCAAAAGTGACCTGGGTGTGTCTTTGAAGCCCTGCCCATGCTACCAGATGCAAAGCTGATTCCCATCATTTGCTTGTCATCTCCAGGGTTAGCCCATATGAATATCCTTACCTTCAGCTGAAATCCAGTCTCATTCACAGTCTCCTTCCAGTTACCTTCCTAAAAATCAAAGTCAGTTTTAGAGACTATTACTGCAAAACCAAACAAACAGTACATAACATTCCACATTAAATAAACCGAGTATCTATCATTCTGTTCCTAATTCAAGTGATATGGGGGAGGTTAAAAAAATTCTCTTTACTTCAAAACTAAACATACAATGTAGACTCCAAACATTTGAAAAAGCCCGAGATTTTTAGACACCTGGCCTCCCAACACTAAAGATTAAGTTTTCATTTAGGTAACTGTAAAAAACATAAACTCTTAGTGTAGCATCCTTAAGTATTAAAAACTTAGCTATGATGGCGCTGGAGAGATGGCTCTGTGCTTAGGAGCACAGTCTCTTTTTTTTGTTTGTTTTTGGTTTTTTGGTTTTTTTGTTTTTTGAGACAGGGTTTCTCTATGTAGCCCTGGCTGTCCTAGAACTCACTCTGTAGACCAGGCTAGCCCCACACTCAGAAATCAGCCTGCCTCTGTCTCCCAAATGCTGGGATTAAAGGCATGTGCCACCACGGCCTGGCCCATTCTCTTTTTAGAAGACGATCCAAGTTTAGTGCCCAATGCCCACGTTGTGGGTTATCGTACCTAACTCCAGTTTCCTGCTTCTGATCTGCACACGCTGTGCATATATACATGCGTGAGTGTGTGGACACAAACACACGCACACACAACTAAATAAGTAATTTTTTATAAGCTTAGCTATGGAGCTGGTGATAAGGCTCCATGTCTAGGTAAAGCATTTGCCATGCAAGTGGCAACTGAAATTCAAATCCAAGAACCCACTTAAAGGTAAAAGAGGAGGCCAACCCTACAAAACTGTTCTCTGACCTCCACATGTGTGCCATGACGGGTGTGTGTTTCCCCATATCACACTCAAGAGAACACATGCACACCAATAATACATAAATTAAATGAAAATCATAGTTAATGACATAACTCAATATGAATTCAATAACCCAAGTTTCGAACTAAACCAAACACAATAAACTGCCTATCAAAAGCTGATTCTAAAGAACCTTGAAGATTAGCATTTTATATCGTAAAAGCTTAACAGTAATGAATATTTGTTTTCTAATGAATATTTTTAAAAGACTAATTAAAAGAAAAAAATACCTGGGTTAAAAACAAATAGAAGATTTTGTCTCTACAAAGGACAGGATGTGAAGCGACCCTCAAGAGGAAGTTTTCTAAGCCTATCCGTCGTCTCTCCACAAAGTCTGGATCCATGTTGTCAGCAGAGAGTTTATGCCACACGAACTCTGCCTAGGTAAGCAAAGCAACCATTAGGAAGAGGCTCACCACTGGTCTTGTAGCTCTTTCCCTCTGTCTTAGCCAGGACTACCCTTGTCATAGTGAAATACATGACCAAAGCAACTTGGGAGGAAAGCGTTAATTCGGCTTATACTTCCATATTACTGGAAGTATCATCAAAGGCAGTCAGAACAGGAACTCAAACAGGACAGGAACCTGAGGCAGGAGCTGATGCAGAGGCCAAGGAGGGAGCTGCTCACTGGCTTGTTCCTCATGGCTTGCTTAGCCTGCTTTCTTAGAGAACCCAGGACCAGCAGCCCAAGGATGTCTCCACCCACAACGGGCTAGGCCCTCCCTTCACAATCCCACATCAGTCACTAATTAAGAAAATGTCCCACAGGCTTGCTTACAACTCGATCTTCTAGAAGCATTTTCTCAACTGAGGTTCCGTTCTCTCAGATCACACTAGCTTGTGTCAAGCTGATATAAAACTAGTCTGCACACTCTCATAAAAGAAACTTTTCTTTACATCAGAAGACATTAAAGAAAATCACAGGTGATCAAAACGCAGACGAGGAGTGAGCCTGTGCTGCCTAAAGCTCGAGAGATGGAGGTCTGCTGGGAGACTGCATCTCCCTGGAGTGACAGGGAAGCCATACCTATGACCCTGACTGTCTAAACAAGACCGCACAAGGACAACACTAAGACACAGGCCAGCATGGAAGAGGGGAACCTTATGGGGCCTCAACCCTAGAAAAAAACTGTGGGCAACTAATAAATGCTAAAAATGTGAGAAAGAGTCTCTCCCATGGAAGAGTCCAATTGGTTATCCAGTACCAAATGGTCAGCCTTGAAATAACATTATACGGACTGAGCAAACTGCATCTATACATATAGGAGAAATATATATGTGAGGCAGAGGCAGGTGGATCTCTGAATTTGAGGCCAGCCTGGTTTACAGAGAGTTTTCCAGGACAGCCAGGGCTACACAGGCAAATCCTGTACTGAAAAGCCAAAAACCAAAAAAGAAGGAAAACAAATGAATGGCTCACTGCAGACTCCTCAGCCCCTCCTGCTGTCTATGTCTTACCCGCTTTTCTGGGAGAGGTGGTACGACGACATGTGGGTAGTACACTAAAAGGTAGTTCCTCAACAACTCGAACTCACTGTAGCGCCTCCACAGCGAGTCTGTGAGCACGCTCTGACCATCAGCGTGTTCAACTGACCTGAAAAGGGACAAACAGCACTTCTGTCACTTAGAAAACAGGACACATAACATCACCTTGCTCAGGACTTCTTATGTTTTCTTGCTTAGTTCTTACAACCCAGGGAAACAGGGAGGATGAGGATGCAGCCGTACCAAATCCATCCAACTGCAAAGTTCTCACTCTAGCTTTCCTTGTTATAGAAGACCTACCTGAACTCTTGAGAAAGAGCTATATGAGAAACATTCTAAAAGCCAAACTATAATATTGATTTCACAACATTTATTACATAAAAGACATCTGTAACATTACTATTACCACAATGAGAGAACAGCTTCATGACGAAGACTAAGACACCACAAAATCTCAGTTCAGGATACGAATACATCAGATGGCTGAGCACCAGGAGACATCCACAAGAGCAAACTTTTAGTCTGCTCTGAAAGGGGAGGGAACTCACAGCCTGTATCTCTGTTTTCCTTTTAAAGAGCGGCAGGTGCCTCATGCTTTATCTACATAAAAGTATAAAGTACAGCCGGGCCGTGGTGGCACACACTTTTAATCCCAGCACTTGGGAGGCAGAGGCAGGTGGATTTCTGAGTTCGAGGCCAGCCTGGTCTACAGAGTGAGTTCCAGGACAGCCAGGGCTACACAGAGAAACCTTGACTCGAAAAAAACAAAAAACAAAAACAAAAAACAAAAAAAACCCAACCCAACAATAAATAAATACATTAAGCTTATCATGAAGCCTATTAATTACATATTACTAAAAGATAATGCAATAAGAAATATAAAACACAATTTTAAATTTCCAACTTTCACATGAAATATTTTATTTCAACTTACAAGCAAGTGTTATCATTAGGCTTGCCTTCCAAATTAGAAGACTTTACTAATGGCACACTGTTTCCCAAGATAGTGAAGCATTCCTACATGTTCTACGAGACAAATTTCCATACTTTTATCTTGAAACAACATCCTACCACAAGAACCGACCTCTGAAGGAAATGATAGTTATTCAACTTCACACTCTACTCAACTGTTAGAAAACCTTCCATCTAAATCAAGCCCATCCTTGCAACCCACCGAGTCTCGATGAGGTAAGCAGTGTACGTTTCTTGCATGTTCACGGCATTTCTTCCAGTTCGCTTCTCTGCTTCTGAAACACTGATTTCTATTTTCTTCAACCAAAAATTATTTCCCGTCATCTGGACAAAAAAAAAGATGGAACAACAAAAGTCCTTTTAGATGGTACTGATAGATGAGGTAAGAGCGGGTGAATGTGGTCTAATGACAGTATAACGAAACCCCATTATTCTGTGTAATTAATGTAAGATAATGGAAATGGTATTGGGAAACCCATGGCCATACTAATAATGCTCAGTACTGGTCAATGTTGGTATTCAGACATGGGACAAACAGCTGAGGCACATATTTTACATAGCAAAGCAGATCTACCTCCAGGTTACCCCTGCATCTTTCTTTTCAGTTTTTCAAAACAGGGTTTCTCTGTGTAGCCCTGGCTGTCCTGGAACTCACTCTGTAGACTAGGCTGGCCTTGAACTCAGAAATCTGCCTGCCTCTGCCTCCCAAGTGCTGGGATTAAAGGCATGTGCCACCACCACCTGGCACCCCTGCATCTTTTAGTCCCTGCATCTTTTATTAGGCATGGCTGGCATATTCTGCCCTCTCCCCTGAACTTTCCAGCCCAGGGGCTGAGCTTCCCTTCCCCCAGAAACTCCTCCCTTTCTAATCTAGACATTTTGGTCTCTCCTCTCTCCCTGTGTGGTCATGCTCTTTCTCTTTTCCCCACCACTCATGTCTCCCTTCCCATGACAACATCCCTAGCCTTGTCCCTGGGTCCAGTATACCTACCCCAAGAGCAGATTCCCAATAAACCTGCCTTTATATACTTTTTGGCCTGAACTGGCTATTTCACCATTGGAGAATAACTTATCACCAAATATTTCAAGATGGTTTGTGGGCTGGGATGACAGCTTAATGGGTAAAGTGATTGCCATGCAAACATGAGGCCCTGAGTTTGGATCCCAGGTCCCATTTAAAAGCTGGATGAGGCAGCATGTATCTGTAAAGCCAATGTTCCTTCCATGGCACAAAGCAGGGCAGTGACAGGAGAAGTCCCAGAAGTTCGTGGGCCAACTAGCCTGGACTATGCAATGGAGAACTATGAGACCAAGGTTATCCTGTAACCTCCACACACACGCACCACAAACACACACAGATACATTATTTGAGTTATTATGGCTTACTATATGACAACAGCAAGTGGAAACATCTCTTTATCAACATAACTGCAGCACATCATCTTCTTGAGAAGCACTTTAACAGGTATCATCCATTAATGTGTAAGCAAGCGAGAATAACTCATACAGAAACATACAAGAAAAGTCTTCAGACGGGGAGCAGCTAAGAGAGAGATTCCTGTTTACCATGTTTGAGGCTCTGAGTTCAAGTCATCATTGTAAAAACAAAAATCTTTTAGTTATATTTATAAATTGAGGATTCTGGGAAGACTATCAAGTAGATTATCAAGTACCAAATATCTCCCAACCCATCAACACAATACACGCATAGATTCTGTCTACAAAAGTATTTGCAGAGGTTCAGAATTTAGCTCAGTGGTGGAAGCCTTGTCTAGCAAGCACACGCCCTGGTCCCACACCTATCTTAGTTAGGTTGCTATTGCTGCAATGAAAACCCTGACAAAGACATGTTGAAAGGGAAAAGGTGCATTTTGCTTTCACTTCCATATCAGAGTTCCCCATCATCCAACCCATACACAAATATACACGTGTGCACAACCCTCTCTAAAAAAAAAAGCAGATTCCTTTTGTGAAGAGGTAACAGGGGAAGGTATGTTAAGAAAAAAATTCAAAGATACACACATTAAAAAAAATGCCATAATGAAATTCATTATTTTTTGCACTTGTTAACCTTAAAATTAATACATAAAAAGAGATCTGAAAACAAAAGAGCAGTTTCCTTTATTTCTACTAGAAGAACTTCAAGTCTATACAAAAAAACAAAAACAAAAGAAGTGGTGGTTGACAGGCTGGGGGGGGTGCTGCGCGAGCGTGTGCGAGCTCGAGACAGTAAGGAAAGGGCTTGAATATACACAGACAAGGTCGGGCAACTGCTGTGCTTTAAGCCTTTCCTCCCTTGCTCAAAATGGAGGGTAGGTTTGATTTTTAAAGCCTGCTCAGATAATCATTAGGGCAGTCTGTAAGGGAAAGAGAACAGCAGTAACACCGGTACAGTGCAAGATGTTCTTAAGGATTTATGTTTATTTTACATGTATGTGTGAATGCCTGCACAGACATATACCTGTATAGGCCCGATGCCTGCGGGGGCCAGAAGAAGGCATCAGAAACCCTAGAACTGAAGTTACACACTGTTGTAAGCCACCCAGTGTTAGTGCTGGGAACCCAACCCAGGTTCTCTGCAAGAGCATTCTTATCCACTGAGCCATCTCTCCAGCCCTCAGAAGATTTAAAAGCTACATAGGTTGACAGCTTCTGGTGGGGAGGTAAGTAGGAAATTTTCTTTAAGGGGCTGGTCTTGCTCCAGTGCAGTGAGAGTTTTAGTTTCTTCAGAAGCCCAATTATGTTATATGAATATGTTTTTGTTTTAATCCCAGGTATAGGGTATGTGGCTGCTTCAGTTTGTCCACTCTTGTGGGTTGTCCTAATGCTGTTTGTATTCTGACGTTAATTCTTCCTCAAGAGAGCTGCCCATGAGCAGCTCATCACATATTCAGGTGATTGCATGTGAACCCTCTCCCTATTTTAATTGGTCAATAAAGGCTAGAGCCTATGACTGGACAGTGGAAGGGATAGGTGGGACACCCTGGATGTCTTTGAGAGGAGGGCAGGGAGAGAAAGGAGAATGAGAATGGAGGAGAGGGGACAAAAGAAAAGGAGGAGGAAGCCATGATGAAGCAGAAGGCCACCACAACTAGCAAAGGGTCTTCTAGCTGGGGAATAAGTTAGTATAGTGTTAGAGCTGTCCAAACTTAGATAGATAGCTTACCATTAGACTAACTGGATTGTGGTCTTTTTTTTGTTTGTTTGTTTGTTTGTTTGTTTTCGAGACAGGGTTTCTCTGTGTAGCCCTGGCTGTCCTGGAACTCACTCTGTAGACCAGGCTGGCCTCGAACTCAGAAATCCGCCTGCCTCTGCCTCCCAAGTGCTGGGATCAAAGGCGTGCACCACCACTGCCGGCTGGATTGTGTGTTTTTATACGGGCTTATTTGGGTTAGAAATCCCAACGACAGTCCACAGCCATTATCTATAATTGTCCTGTGCTCTAGAGTGTGTGATCTTTGTCAGCTGCAGATAGTTTAACAATGGAGACCCTGCAGAGGGTACAGATCTGAGAACCCCAAGAGGACCTGTGGGGGCTGGTGCTCCCCATACACACACCTGCTGCTGCTGGTTCCTCCTGCTGTTGAATTTGCTGTTGCTGCTTTGCTGGACTGCTGGATATTCTGACAACAGACTGGACTTGCCCCCAAGGAACCCAAGAACCCTATCAGCAGGAAGTAGCCTGTAGAAGTCTATGCCCCCCCTTTTCCCTCTAACCTTTCTCACCTACCTAGTGTTGGGGGTGTTAGAAGGAGTTAGGGCGGAATAAGGGCAGGAAGGGTGGTAGAGAGAAGAACACAATAAAGTAGACAAACCCATGCCAACACTCCAGTGAGTGAGTACATGGGCAACACAGATTGGACTTTTTTCCTTTTTCTTCTTTCTGTTTGGGGAGGTCCCAAGAGTGGAGGCAAACCTGGGAGGACTCAGAAGTAATTTGTGCTTGGTGTTCATGATATGAAGTTCCAATAATCAAAAGAAATATTACAGGGGAAAAAGCTACACGGGTTGTGGTGATGACTCAGTAAAGTGCTTGCTATTGATGCATAAGAACCTAGGTTCAGCCGAGCGGTGGTGGCGCACGCCTTTAACCCCAGCATTTGGGAGATAAGAGGCAGGCGGATTTCTGACTTTGAGGCCAGCCTGGTCTACACAGTGAGTTCCAGGACAGCCGGGGATACATAGAGAAACCTGTCTCGAAAAACAAAAACAAAACAAAAAAAGAACCTAGGTTTGGATCCCCAGTACTCACAAGAAAAGCCAAGCAAAGTGCTGCACTCTTTAATTCTAGCACTGGGAAGGAGGAGGCGTGAGGATCTCCGTGGTCTGCTAGCTCCAGGTCAGCTAGAGACACTGACCCCCAAAAAGAAGGTAGAAAATGATTCAGGAAGATACCCAATATCAAAATCTGGTACCTACGGAAGTCCATATACAGATGAACACACACAAAATGTTACAGTAAAAGCAAGAGTTACATTACACAGAGAAAATGAAAGTCATGCATGACCGTACTAAAAATGGAATCGATGATAAAAACAGATAATAAGGAAGCACGCCCAGAAAAAAATGCAGAAAGTGATGTATATTTATATACACAAGAGAAAACAAGAGCCAGAAAGAGGCCCTTCGGCCAAAAGAAAGCTCAAGAAATTACCTAAGACAAGCCAGTAAACATCAGGATGATGAGAGCCACCCTGGCTGAGCTACTCATAAAGCATGCTGGCCTACAGTCAAACTGATTTACCACCATCTGCTCCAGTGAAAAGTCTCTGAAATCTGAAAGCACACACTGATAAAGCAGATTACCTTCTCAGTCCAAAAGATAATGCATTCATCATGATTTTAGTCTGTCATACTAGCCAGTCAGAATAAACACGAAATCTTTAAAAAGCACTAAGTTAAAGAATAATAAAGCCATTGGCCAGTGCTGTTGCACACTTTTAATCTCAGCATCAGAAGGCAGGATCAGGTGACGTCTAGCTAGCCTGACTTACACATCAAGTGTCAGACCATCCAGAGGTAATACAGTAGACTCTGTCTCAAAGAAAGTAAAGGATAAAAATAATGAAAGATTATTTTCAAAAGAAAAAAGTCAAAGAGTGGCTGGAGAGATGGTTCAGTGTTTAAGAATATTGGTTATTCTTCCAAAAGACTAGATTCAATTCCCAACTCCTATATTGTAGCTCACAACCATCTATAACTTCAGTTCCAGGGGATACAGCATTCTCTTCTAGGCACATACATGGTGCAGATACACATGCAGGTAAAACATCCATACACATAAAATAAAATAAAAATTTCAAAAGGAAAATTAAGAACAAACCTTTAAGTGTATAAGTGCTTGGAAAGTCAGAAGCTATAATCAGAAATAATCCAGAGAGAAAGAGAGAGAGAGAAAGAGAGACAGAGACAGAGAGAGAGAGAGAGAGAGAGAGAGAGAGAGAGAGAGAGAGAGAGGAAGAGAGAGAGAGGGAGAGAAAGGGAGGACTGTTTGGATTATATAGGGAGAGGCCTCTTGAGGAAAGGTTGTCCAACCCCTGGGCTGGAAATTTCAAGTTTGGGGACTGAGGGATGCTTGGAGGACCTGGAGGCCAGGTCTGCTTTGATTTGTAAAATATGCCCCTCAGTCCCTTGTCCCAGGTCTGAAACCAAACAGTCAGCTGATTGTATTTAGCAAATGCACCAAAGTAAGTCAATAAGTAAAGGACAAAATATCAGCAGGGTGGCCAGTGTGTGTGCGTGCGTGTGTGTGTGTGTGTGTGTGTGTGTGTGTACAGGGGGTGGGGTGGGGCTTTTCCTTACAGTATGAACAGATAAGTTAAAATGGTTCATATATATATATATATATACATATACATGTACATACATACATACGTACATACATACATACATACATACAAACTGAAAACCTAGAGTGAAAGCTTTGTGATCTTGGGTAAGAAGAGACTTCTTAAATAAAAACTCAAAAGCACAATTAAGGACCAGGTGTGGTGGCCCAGCACTCAGATGCAAAAGCAGATACAACTCTTACAAGCTAGTTTGAGGGTAGCTTGGTCTACATAGTAAGGCTGCACAGAGAGACCCTAAACAAACAAAAAGAAGCAAAACCAACCAACCAAAGCCAAAACCCATACAATACAGAGAGGCAAAGAATGAGATTAAAAGCGTATATTCTTCAAGACAGCACTAAGAAAAAGGAATGGTAGCATCTCTTGGAAATCGGTCACATAATCACGAACTCCTATCTCGAGTACAGAAGCAACACTTCGGATGGAAGAATACACAGTTAAAAACACGGGGTGGCACTGTGGCACACGGGGGCACTCTCAGCACCCAGGGTCAGAGGCAGGGAGGCCATGAGTTTTCAGTCCAGTCTAGCACACATGCAAATAAAAATGGCAGCCTGGGCTATGTGGCAAGCTAAATTTAAAGAAGAAAAAGAAAAAAAAACTACAAGACAGTCAACAGTGCAGGTATAATAACAGAAAACAGACAATGCTATGTGTTGATGATGATTAGAAGAATGGTGTGGTGGTCTGAATGAAAATGGCCCTCCTAGGCTCCTATATGCTTGGTCCCAGTTGACAGAACTGATAGAAAGGCTTGGGTATGGCCTTCTTGCCAATGATGCTCATGAGCTGACCCTCCAAAACAGTAGGCCTCAATAAACTCTTTCTTCTTAAGCTGCTGTCTTAGTCAGGGTTACCATTGCTGTGATGAAACACCATGGATAAAAGGGAGTTGGAAGAAAAGGGTTTAATTTGACTTACACTTCCATATCCGTAGTCCATCACTGTAGGAAACAATGAACTCAAGAACTCAAGCAGGGCAGAAACCTGGAGGCAGGAGCTGATTCAGAGGCCATGGAAGAGTGCTGTTTACTAGCTTGTTCCTCATGGTTTGTTCAGCCTGCTTTCTTATAGCCCAGGGATAGCGTCAACCACAATGGGCTGGGCCCTCACCCATCAATCACTGACTACAATGATAGCACCCAGGAGACAGAGGCAGGTGGACTTCTGTGAGTTCAAGGCCAGCCTAGTGTACAGATCGAATTCTAAGACAGCCAGGACTATGGAGAAACCCTGTCTTGACAAAACAAAAAAGGAAGAAAAGAAGCCCTACATGCTTGTCCATAGCCAGATACTATAGAGGCATTTTCTCAATTGAGGTTCCTTCCTCTCTGATGACTCTAGTCTGTATCAAGAGGGCATAAAACTAGCCAGCACAGTTGCCTTGGTCATGGTGTATCATCACAGCAATAGAAAAATAACTAAGACAGCAAGGAACCATCACACAACTGCTAGTGTTAAAAAGAAAACAGTATCAGCATTTTAGAATGTTAAAGGTGCGTAGCTCCTTCTCTTAATTACAATACCCAGAATAAGACTATGGAGGCATTCTTGAGGACTATCATAAATTTCTAGGTCTGCTTAGCTAGAACAAGACCTGTCTTAAACACAGAGTTAAATACAAGTTTGCCACATGATTGACAATTACATTCTTACATATTCCTATAAATCTGCTCAAGGGAACACTTATCTAGACAAAATTCTTAACAAACACAAAATCCAAAACAAACACATTGTCCATC
>JADRCD010154546.1:0-11455 GCA_019843815.1 Montemys delectorum | reverse complement strand
AAAAAAAAAAATGTATGTTTTTACCGTGAAAACAAATCTCTGTCTCCTCGCCTCGAACTCAGAAGACTATTAGCATGGTCTCCTCCACAGCTACAAACAGCTGTGCTGACGGTCACATGAAAAAGTGGACTATTCCGCAATGCTAAAGTAATTTAAAGTTGCATAGTTTGGGTGTAGATATAGGTAAATAAGTCAATTGTGTGGCGTGGAAGCCAGAGAACTGGACATGTGTATGTATAAGAGTGAGTGCTGGGTGTTGTAAGATGGTCCAGTGGTTAGGAGCACTTGCCGCTTTTGCGCAGGACCCACATTCAATTCTCAGTACCCCTGTAGTGGCTCATGACCATCCGTAACTCCAGCCACAGGGAATTTAATGCTCTCTTCTGGTCCCCAGGACACTGCACACAGGTAATGCACAGACAAATAGTCAGGTAAAACACTTGTACACATAAAATAAAAAGAAATAAATAATTTTCAAAAATGAATGTTAGCAAAGAATATTAGCATGACCATACACTCAATGGCATTAAAATAAAAGATATTCATCAATGCACCTACTAGTAATTTGAGGTTTAGTATTATAAGTATATTAATTAGTAGTAGATTATTAGAGATAATAAAGCACATCTCATACCATTCTCAAAATTGATTCCAAATAGATGAAATGTGTAACCTTTTAAAAACTCCAAAGTCACAAAATTACTCGGTGAAAATATAAATGTTTATAATCATGCAATGCGCGTGCGTGCACGCACACACGCACACGCACACATGCACACACATACATGTGCACGCACGCCCACACACTCACACACACACTTACAACCATTCGTGCCTACGCACAAGTGCATGCCCCTACACACACTCCCACACGCACACGATGTAATGAAGATAAAATAAAAAAATTCAGAACACACACCAATTCCAAACTTGCTATTTCATCTGTTCCCAGGTATGCAAGTTTCCAGGTACATGCTGCATTTAGCATGGGAGATGGTAAATGGAAAGAAAAATATACATTTGAATTTAAATTTATTTTTCTTAAGATGACAAAATTTATGATTGGCTGCATATTCTATCCAGTTTTGAAACAGAATTGTGTTTACATTCTATTCTACTAGAGAAAAGGAATGGGCAACATATTCCATTTTAAATAGGATTTATGTAAGGCTGGCAGCTGTTGACGGTGTAAGAAATAATGGAATAGCAGGATTCTTTTGTTCCATGTGCCAAGGGATTTTCTATGGAAAGACCTTGAAGGACATTTAGACATGGGGAAACGGTGACCTCATTAGTGCCAAGCCTAGTCATGTGGGTGAATAATCACAGATGTGGTAGTGTGACAGCCAGCCCATGGGGTTGCCATGGACAGGTAAGCTCGGGATCTCAGGAAAATGTTTAACTAATATTCTTTTTACAGGTTAATCATGGATAATGACCCCATGGGTCTATTTTCCAAGCACATGCAACAACACCCTTTTAAAGGTTTATTTCATTGCTTTCATGTGCATGTGCTCATATGCACACACAAGTCAGAGTGTGCATGTATGGAGATCAGAGGTTGGTTCTCTCCTTCAGCAAAGTGGGTGCTGGGAATCGAACTCAGGCCCTCAGAGTTAGCAGCAAGTCCCTTTACCTGCTGAGCCATCTCATGGTCACAAGGTTGATTTTTTGTTTTGTTTTCTTTTGTTGTTTTGTTTGTTTGTTTTTTGTTTTGGAGGGAGGGTTATATATAGTTGATTTTATTTTCACATCACAAAAATTGTGGAAGATTTGGAAAGTGAAAAACAGGATGGGGAAAGTCCCTGTCACCCCCCTTGCCCCGCCTTCTCCCTATCTTTCTAAAACAGTAAAGTTAGGGAAGGTTTTTTTTTTCTTGACCAAGGCACATGTCTCAAGAGGCCTGTGAACTCCTGAAAACAGATGCAACTTTGTACAGACATGGACAAAAGAAAAGAATTATTGTACATATGAGCCAATTAAGGTGTTGTCCCTTGGATGCCTTCCATCTTGTTTTTTAGAGACAGGTTTCTCTTTGGCCTGGGGTTCCCTGACTGGGTTAGGCTGGATGGCCAGGGGTCTGCCTACCTCCCCAGCACTGGGATTATAATCACACATTATACCCACCTTAAAATATATATTTATGAGTATTCCTGCTTGTATGAAGGAGCTCTAGGAGGCCAGAGAAGGCATAGATCCCCAGAACTGGAGTTATAGAGAGTTGGGAGCCACCATGGGGGTGCTAGGAATTGAACCCAGGTCCTTTGGAAGAGAGTCCAGTGCTCTTAACCACTGAGCCATCTCTATAGACCAAGACTTAGCTTTTAAATGTGGGTTCTAGGGATCAAGCTAAGGTCCTCAGGCTCATAACAACAGACTGATCCATCACCCCAGCCTGGAGTGCATAATTTTTCACATGTTAGAGTACATTAAAAAATGATGAAAGTATACACCTTGTACTGCCTAGTTTTGTGTGTCAACTTGACACAGGCTGCAGTTATCACAGAGAAGGGAGTTTGGTACCAGAAGTGGGGTATTCCTGTGACAACCTGACCATGTTTTGGGGAGGACTGTGGAAGGACTTTGGAACTTTGAGCTAGAAGAGCCACTATTTGTTAAGAACTCCGTGGGATGTTCTGTGGGAGCTTGGAAGATCATGTTGAGAACAGTGCAGTGATGGAGGCCTGACATTTCAGAGGGAAGATTAAAGACTCTTATCAGGGCCATGTTGTTTTGATTGAGAAGATTCTGTGGTTCTAGTTAGCTGGGGCTAAAGTATCAGCTGTTATTAACAAGATACCAGAACAGCTAAAGCATTACTGGGACTATTGATGCTGGTTAGCTGGAGCTAAAAAATTAGCAGTGATTAAGAAGATACCAGCATCATTGAGGTGACATCTTCTGAGAAGTGTTTTCTGAGAGCACAAAGAGGCAGTGTTCCAGAGATAGCCAAGGTTGTACTTTGTGCTGCAGCAGGACTTGGTAATGTGTAAGTCACCCAGGTGGTACTGGTTTTGACAGCATGAAGGGGTCATGAAGAGCAGCTGAGGCTTAGCACAGTGAGAGGCCATGGAAGGCCATTGGTGAAGGTGCAGCCTCAGTTGCAATTGATGGCCCAGGACTGAAGGGGTCATGCAAAGGAGTTAAGGCCTGGCACCATGAAGAGAGCCTATGAGAGGCTATTGGTGAAGCCTAGTTACAGCAGATGACAGTGTTTTGGTGATGCCAGTACCATGAATGACCACCAAAAACAGCAGCAGCAGTGAAGTACAGGCATCTGGAGCCCAGAAAACAAGATGTGTACTACAAAGGGCAGAGCTGGAGAGGTGACTCAAGCCCTTGGAGGAGCCCAGAAGATCGTGAGTTGGATCCCAGTTGGTTTTGCTTTTGATTGTGACTGTGCCCTGATATTTTTCCCTCTTGAAGGAAGAATGTATTTTAGTGGAGGCCACAGTTAAGAGACTTTGAATTTTAAAAGATATTGGACATTTTAAATTGATTGGACTTTTAATATGTAAAGACTGTGGGACTTTAGATCTTGGGGATGAATAAGAACATAAGGGTTGAGGCTTAATAGTGATGTGTTTGTGTGTCAAGTTGACAAGGGGTCAATTGTACTGGCTAGTTTTGTGTGTCAACTTGACACAGGCTACAGTTATCACAGAGAAGGGAGTTTCAGTTGGGGAAGTGCCTCCATGGGATCTAGCTGTGTGGCATTTTCTCAATTAGTGACCAAGGGGGTAGGATTAGGCACCTTGTGGGTGGTGCCATCCCTGGGCTGGAAGTCTTGGGTTCTATAAGAGAGCAGACTGAGCAAGCCAGGGGAAGCAAATCAACAAGGAACATCCCTCCATGGCCTCTACATCAGCTCCTGCTTCCTGACCTGCTTGAATTCCAGTCCTGACTTCCTCTGGTGATCAACAGTCATGTGGAAATAAGCTAAATAAACCCTTTCCTCCCCAACTTGCTTCTTGGTCATGATGTTTGTGCAGGAATAGAAACCCTGACTAAGACACACTTCATGAGTCAGGAACGTTAATTATCAAGTATCATTTTGTATACTTGATATGTATGTGTAATATATATATGTACATAATATATACATCCATATATATACACACGCACCTATGTCATGAGTTAGGATCATTCACAATCAAGTATCATTTTGTATACTTGAGATATAAATATACATATATATGCATGTGCACGTGTACACACACACAGTCACACACACACACACACACACACACACACACAGAGTCACACACACATATATTGGACTTGCACTATATACTGACAACACCAGGAACACATGAGCAGCACACAGCACTGAGACCTGAAATGGCTACAAAGTTACAGGGTTTGAAGTTTTCATCTACATTATGATTTCCTGAGGCCATCACATCTCATATTAACTATTACTTAATATCTTCTTGAAGAGGAGGAACATTGTTGTGGGAAATTTTAGAACAGACTAGCAATATCCCACACTAGCCTGTGCTGGCGGACCACATGGCACCGTTGGGGTGTTCTCATCTCTGCAGTCTCTCTGGCCCTGAGCTCCCTAAACATCTCCACTCGACTCGCTGAGTTCCCTTGGTGGGTCGTTGGCATGCCAGCCCCATGCAATGACCACCCAGCTCACGGTTAGCTGACACAATTCCCAGTAACCTGGTGAGATAAAAACTCTAGAAGCTTATAATTAATCAGTCAGAATTTATATATCAATACATTCTCAGTTCACAAGATGGCCACACAATAATTTCTGGAGCCAACTGATAATGATACAAGCTGCCCACCTAGATTAGACAACTTATCCCAATTATTCTCTCCTTGTATGATCCTCATAGCTACCTGTGGCTATTTAAAGCTACGTGGAATCTGGATCATCTTCCTCTCCTATCTTTCTCCTCCTCCTCCTCCTCCTCCTCCTCCTCCTCCTCCTCCTCCCCCTCCTCCTCCTCCTCCTCCTCCTCCTCCTCCTCCTGTATCTCTCCCTGTCTCTGCCACTCCCAGCTTTGCCTCCCTTTTCCCTGTCCAATCACAGCCTTCTTGTTGTATTAATATTTAAAGGGATTAGACAGGAAAAATGTTCTGTGACATAACCTTATAGCCAAACATAATCATCCTGTTTGGAAGTGTGTGGCTATTCACTCTACGTGGAATGCATACCTGCTACCAACCCTCTTACAGTAATCAGTGTGGATTGGTTTAGAATAGCAATAGTGACTGAACCAAACTTAAGGCAAAGAAACAACAACAAAACTCAGGAGGCAGAGGCAGGTGGATCTCTGAGTCCAAGACCAGCCTGATCTACAGAGGGAGTTCCAGGAGAGCCAGGGCCACACAGAGAAACCCTGTCTTGAAAAAACCAAACCAAAACAAACAAAAAACAAATTGGGCTTTATGGGAAGTTCTGGAAGAAGGAAAGGGAAATGATATAACTTCATTATAATCTCAAAAATAAAATAAATAATTAAAAAGTAAGCAAATAACTTCACTTTTCAGAACTTTCTGAATTTTCAGTCTTAGAAGTGAATAGTTTGGAGACATTGTAGACTTTTACATTTTGCGAGTGTACTAATTTTCCTTGTTGCTATGATAAAACATCTGACAAAGGCAACTGAAAGAAGGAAGGTTTTGCTTGGGCTCACAGTTAGTTCAGTCTGTCACAACAGGAAAGTCATGGTGGCAGGGCTAAGGCAGCTGGTCACATGACACTCAGCAAGGAAACCAGAAGAGATAATGTCTCCCCACCCCCTCCTCCCCATCTCTCTCATTCTGACAGGGTCTCATGTAGTCCAGGCTGCCTTCAAACTCACTGTACAGCTAAAGACCTTGGACTCTTGCTCTTCCAGATCTTGCCACCCAAGTGCTGGGCTTATACACGTGCGCCCCAAGCAAGCTTGGCTCACTCTCTCGTCTTTGTTTAGTCTGGTATCCTGCTCACAGGTGCTACCATGCACGGACAAGGCGGGTCTTTCTTCTTCAGTTCAGTCTCCCCGGAAATGTTCTTGTAGATGTGCCCAGGAGTGTGGCTTCTAGATGATTCCGAATCTCATCAATGGGCTGGCAAATGTAGAAGTGTGAGTGTTTGCTTTGCAAGCCTCAGGACCACATTGGAGCCTCAGAACCTACATAAGCACTTGCTGGGATGGGGCTGGCCTGGAATCCCAGCCTTGGAAGGTAGGGAGGGGATTCCCCAGAGCAAGGTGACTAATGAGATTAGCCATGTCAGGGTCCTCCGGGTTTGAGTGAGAGACTGTCTCAATGAATGAGGTAGAGGCCTGACTGAAGGTGATTCTGAACACCAATCCCAGGCCTCTCTCAATGCACGCACATGCAAACATTTACACACACATGCACACACACATATCCACACCAATGGAGAAAAATAGTAAGTGACTCCTATCCAATGAGAAGATTATCCAACTACTTTCTCCACATCCTTTGCCAGTTGCACCTTTCCAAGAAGGATGCTGCAGAGGAGGGGCACATGGGAGATATGGAATGGCAGGGTCAGGGCCTGCTATCGCTTTCTTCAGCTTTGGGGAGCAGAAGCATAGTGTGTCTCCACTTCTTGCAAGAGAGATGTAGCAGTGGCCTTGGAAATCACCCTTCTAGGTGCTTCAGGTAGCTGGGACCTCCTGTGGTGTTGTTCTTCAGTTCTTCGGATTGAGGCAGCCAGAGAAATTAGGATTATTTCAAAATCAACCCCTGGGTTGAATTTGTGGTACCTTTTCTAGACTTCTGAGAGTTGAGACAGTGGCAACGTCTGAAACTGGAGCTCAGAGAGGCTCCATGGTGTGAGACTCTGCACTCTGAATCAGCTCGAAATGGGCTGACAAGATGGCTCAGCAGGGGAAGATGCTTGCTGCCAAGCCTGACTCGATGCCCGATGCCCAGGATCTGTAGAGTGGAAGGACTGACCTCCACGTGCACAGCATGGTATGTGTGTGCACAGGCACACACAAATGAGCACACAAGATAAACAGATAAAGACAAATGGAAAAGAAAGAAAAGAAAAGAAAAGAAAAGAAAAGAAAAGAAAAGAAAAGAAAAGAAAAGGGGGTGATGAGATGGCTCAGTGGTTGAGCGAGTCCTGTTCTTGCGGAAGACCCAAGTTCAATTCTCACTCTCCAGGTCAGGCTGAGCTGTAATTCCCATTCCAGTCCAGAGTAGGCCTATGTCTCTGGCCTCTGTAGACCCCTACAGTCATGTGCACATGCCAAAACCAACACACACACACACACACACACACACACACACTCACACACACTCACATAAAACACATGCACACGCACACACTCACACATGCCAGCACGCTGCCTCGCCACACAGGCCCGGCAGGCACCACGATGATGAACAACTACGTGGTGGAGAGATGGAAGAGAAGGGAAAGCACAGCACAGTGGTTCATGTGCTGTGGAGAGAGGCGGAAATGCGGATGAGATGGTAGTGGGGAACAGGCTGATCAAAGTGGCCTATGACGCCACCTGAGGCCACGTGATGTCCGGGCCTGTGATGCAGCTGAGGACTGTGTCTGTGCCTCTACTGCAGCCGGGTCTGGGTTGATGTCGGTGCTACCAGGAAAACGCATCGGTGCCTGTGGTTTGGACTGACACCTGAAAACGTGTTCCTGTCTGAGGACCATGTTGACCTGGCCCTGCCTCTCACTGACTGCTACATTAGCGGTGCTGGTATATCATGGGCATGGGCTAGCTTGCCTTGCTCCTCAACGGCCACCACACTCAGGAGAGCTGGACCCACCCCTCGGTGGCCACCACAAAGTGGTGTCGCATGT
The DNA here is from genome assembly GCA_019843815.1 of Montemys delectorum. NCBI lineage: Eukaryota > Metazoa > Chordata > Mammalia > Rodentia > Muridae > Montemys > Montemys delectorum. The sequence goes on along the minus strand of JADRCD010154546.1, from coordinate 3,651 downwards.
GGTATGGGCACAGGAGAGCTGACCCTGGTGGTGCAGGAGAGCTGGTCCCAGTGACATGGACTCAGGAAAGCTGATCCCAGTGGCGTGAGTATGGGAGAGCTGGCGGAACCATAACCGCAGGATCTCCTGACTCGGGTAACTGCAGAATGGCTGAGTGGTGTCTCAGCGGGCGGCCAGCATCGATAGTGAAGCAGAAGCCAGAGGCCTTGAACCAGACCAATGGCTCATTGTAATGAATATTTGCAAGCAGAGCTGTTTGGGCAAAGGGTATACTTGGTGACATTCCGCAGCTCCCAATGCCACTTGGACAAACAAATATGTAATAGAGGGGTGGGAATAGAGGGGTGGGAAAGAAGGAGGCGTGAAGAGGCGTACACAGAGCAGAGCAGGAGACAAACAGCTGTGACAGGTGTGAGCGGATGCTGTGGTTACCAGAGGAACAGGTCAATGTCTAGAGGGGTCGAGGAGACTTTTTTTTTTAACTTGTAAAAAATTTCCTATTGGGGAAAGGTTACAAGAGTAGATGGCAGATATTGAAAGACTGGATAATGATTGTGACTGGGGTACATAATGTGAAATTGCCAAAGAATCAATAAAAAAAAAAGTGGGAAAATATAGAAAATCCTTAAAAAGAAAAAAATGTATTGGGCTCTGGAGAGAGCTCAATGATTAAGAGCATTGTCTGCTCTTCTGGAGGACCCCTATCTGACTCCCAACACCCACAAGATGGCTTTGGACCTACAGTAGCTCCAGTCCCGGGGGGGGATCCGCTGCCCCCTTCTGGCCTTTGTGGTCACTGCACGCCCATGGTGCAGACATGCATGCCGACCAAACTCCGTATACATAAAGTTAAACAAATCGAAAAAAGAAAAGAAAAGAAAACAAAACAAAACAAAACAAAACAAAAAAAAACAACCCTGGGCCGGGCGGTGGTGGCACACACCTTTAATCCCAGCACTTGGGAGGCAGAGGCAGGTGGATGTCTGAGTTCGAGGCCAGCCTGGTCTACAGAGTGAGTTCCAGGATAGCCAGGGCTACACAGAGAAACCCTGTCTCGAAAAAACCAAACCAACCAACTAAACAAACAAAAAAACCTTGAAGCATGGACTGAGTGGACATGACTTTTAAAATGGCAGCTCTATTATTATTAAGCAGGATAACTGTTATGAGTCAGAGGGAAAATATTCCAAGCTGCAGCAAACTTGTCAGGAGCAGCTGGAGTTTCAGTGACTGAGAAGCTGATCTGCCGGTCCGAGGCTGGCCAGGAGAAGTCAGGGAGACTGTAGGAACAGCTACGATGTAACCATAAAAGGTCTGTCCTGTGCAGAATCGTCTAGAGGAGAAGATCCTGGGGAAGAGCGGCCCCACAGACTCTCCCCATGACGCCTTCCTTTCATCTTTCTTTCTTTTTTCCTTTATTGTTTGTTTGTTTTGAGACAGGGTTTCTCTGTGTAGCCCTGGCTACCCTAAAACTCACTCTGTAGACCAGGCTGGCCTCAAACTCACAGAAATCCACCAGCCTCTGCCTCCCAAGTGCTGGGATTAAAGGTGTGCGCCACCATGTCCAGCCCTCCTTTCATTTTTCCACGTTGTTATTCCTGTTGGCAGCTTCCCTCCTCAAGGTTACCTCAGGGTCAGAGAACGCTTCATGGGTTCTTTTTTTTCCTTTCCCTTATTTTTAAAGTTTTCGTGTGCATACATGCAGAATCACACTCATATGCTTGTTGGTGGGTTTGTGCATGCATACGTGTGTGTGCGTGTGTGTGTGTGTGTGTGTGTGTGTGTATGTGAGAGAGAGAGAGAGAGAGAGAGAGAGAGAGAGAGAGAGAGAGAGGGAGAGAGAGAGAGAGAGAGAGAGAGAGAGTGTGCATGTGCTTGTGCATGTTTCTCTACAAGCATGAGGAGACCAGAGGTCATCCTAGGCTGTTGTTCCTTAGGAACACCCCACCTTTTTGGGGAGACAAAGTCTCTCAGCCTGGAACTCACAGACTGGGCACTGAGCCTCAGGGATCCAGCTGTCTCTCCCTTGCCAGCACTGAGATTATGATCTCATGTCATGTTTTTTAACATGGGTGCTGAGACTCAAACTCAGGTCTTTAAGCTGCAACACAAGTAAGGGTATTGCTGATTGGGGACCAAGATGGTGTACACCTTTAATCTCAGCATGCTGGAGGCAGGGACAAGGGGATCTTGGTAAGTGTAAGGCCAGGGATCTGTGCAGTGAGCTCCAGGCCAACCAGGGCTACCCAGTGAGAGTCTGTTGGGAGGGGGAGGGGGAGGGGGAGGGGGAGGAGGAGGAAGGAGGAAAAAGAAGGAAGGAAGAAGAGAAGGAAGAGGAAGGAGGAGGAGGAGGAAGAAGAAGAACAATAACCGAACAAAAACAAAAACAAACAACAAAACCCCCAAGAGCTGACGATGGCTCAGTGGTCAAAACCTGATGATCTAAATTCCATCTGTGGAAACACATGAGAGGTAGAAAGAGAAGCAAGTCCACAAAATTGTCCTCTGATGCCTACATATGTGCTACAGCCCACATGCCCTCTCTCTGTCTGTCTCTGTCTCTCTCTCTCACCCACACAAATTAATAACAACAATAATTAATAATGATGATGGGGAGGGAGGGATGGCTCAGCAGTTAAGAGCACTGGCTGTTCTTCCAGAAAACCCCGTTCAATTCCCAGAACCCACACGCGGCAGGTCACAACTGTCTGTAATACAGCTCCAAGTAATTTGACCCTCCTCACACAGACATAGATGCAGGCACAACACCAATGCACATAAAATAAACATGAATAAATCATTAAAAACAATAAAATAAAATAATTTCAAGTCCTCTTTGCCATGATAAAACATGAGGACACTGGACTGGAAGGATATCTCAGAGGTTATGAACACTTGTCTCTCCTACGGAGGGCCTGGGTTTAGTTTCCAGCACCCACATGGCAGTTCACAACCATCTGTGTGTGAGTCAGTTCCAGGGAATCTGAGGCACTCTTCTAGCCTTTGTGGGCACCAGATACACAAATAGTACACACAGACACGCAGGCAAAACACCCATCCAAACACAATAAAAAGAAACAGCAATTCAAATCTTTAAGAGAATGTCTCTGGCAAATATGTGACACTGGTAGTTAAATGTATGAGAACCCAAAGTCTCTGTGCAAAGTGTTTGAGGGAGAGGGGGCTCACACTCAGGAGGTAATGGCTTATTTCGGGATCCTTCAGTGCTCTGAACAGACAGACCTTCAAGCTCCCCTTCCTAGTTCACTTCCATAAAGGATTATGAGCCAGAGAGCAGGTTGGTTTAAACAAAGCAATGGGAGAGTAAGCAGCCCTCTGTGAGCTCTGCCTGCCTGGAGTCTTGTTTTGTCCGTCAGGAAGCTCTGCGCTTCTAGCTCAAGGCCTCAAGGTCAAACAGAGGTCACTCTTTGGCTTTTTTTGGCGGGGGGGGGTATAGTCTTTTTACATTAATTACATTAATTTTTACTCAGTTAAGTAGCTCCTCCCCAACATACACACATAATCACACACACATAATCACACACACACATAATCACACACACACGCACACACACACACACACACACACACACACACACACACACACGAGAGAGAGAGAGAGAGAGAGAGAGAGAGAGAGAGAGAGAGAGA
>JADRCD010154544.1:0-10571 GCA_019843815.1 Montemys delectorum | reverse complement strand
CTCCTCCTCCTCCTCCTCCTCCTCCTCCTCCTCCTCCTCCTCCTCCTCCTCCTCCTCCTCCTTCTCCTTCTTCTTCTTCAAACTGTATCTTTTCATTATTTACATTTCGAATATTTTCCCCTTTTCAGGTCTCTCCTTCAGAAACCCCCTATCCCATCCCCCTCCCTCTGCCTCTATGAGGGTGCTCCCACATCCACCCACTACTGTTCTTCCACCCTGACATTCCCTTACACTGGGGCATTGAACACCCTCAGGCCCAAGGGCCTCTCCTCCTGCTGATGTCCAACATGGCCATCGTCTGCCACATATGTGGCCTGTGCCATGTGTCCCTCCATGTGTATTCTTTGGTTGGTAGGTAGTCCAGTCCCTGGGAGCTCCGGTGGGTCTAGCCTTTTGACACTGTTGCTCCATCCATGGGGCTGCAAACCTCCTCAGCTCCTTTAGTCCCTTCTCCAACTCCTCCATCAGGGACCCCTGAAGTCAGTCGAATGGTTGGTTTTGAGCTTCCACCTCTGTATTTGTCAGGCTCTGGTAGAGCCTCTAAGGAGACAGTCATATCAGGCTTCCATCAGCAAGCACTTCCTGGCATCCACAATAATATCCAGGTTTGGTGGCTGTATATGGGGTTGTACTGGCTAGTTTTGTGTGTCAACTTGACACAGGCTGGAGTTATCACAGAGAAGGAAGCTTCAGTTGGGGAAGTGCCTCCATGAGATCCAGCTGTGGGGCATTTTCTCAATTAGTGATCAAGGGGGGTAGGCCCCTTTTGGGTGGTGCCATCTCTGGGCTGGAAATCTTGGGTTCTATAAGAGAGCAGGCTGAGCAAGCCAGGGGAAGCAAGCCAGTAAAGAACATCCCTCCATGGCCTCTGCATCAGCTCCTGCTTCCTGACCTGCTTGAGTTCCAGTCCTGACTTCCTTTGTGATAAACAGCAGTGTGGAAGTGTAAGCCAAATAAACCCTTTCCTCCCCAACTTGCTTCTTGGTCATGATGTTTGTGCAGGAATAGAAACCCTGACTAATACAGGGGTGGATCCACAGGAGGGGCAGTCTCTGGATGCAAAGCCCTCTTCTTAAAAACCATTAGATAACTATCTAGTAAAGGCTTATAGAGGTACTGGAAGGAGATCAGTCATTTCATGCACTGGAGAGCACATGGCACTTTTCTACCCCTTTGACTGCTGTTAGCAAGCACACCTGGTCCTTGCTGCCTGGATGGTACCCTTAGAACCTTCCTGCTTGCAGAGATGAGGGAGGTTGTTCTCTTTCTCTTTCCAATAAACGTTCTGGCAGAGCTCTCTGTCTCTAGAGCCTGTACACCCATTCCTTGTCATATTCAAGGTTTGATCCTGGGGTCACCGACTACAGCTCTTTCCTTCCACCTCTGTCCTTCGTGTCACCCCAGCCATGGGTCATCCTTGGTCCCTCCATCACCCTCCATTTAATCACTCATAAGCCTTCCCATTTCATAAATCTGCCCCATCCTCACTGCCACCGCCAAGGGCTCAAACTCCCATCCCCTTTCCTGACTTTTCTGCCATCTCTGTTTGTTCCTTTTCTCTCTCAAGTTTATCTTGACGTAGGAACAAGATGAATATGGCTGAAGGAAATACTACATTGTCCTTCTTAAGAGTCTCCTCCACTTCCACCTCTCCACACACATTCTCCATTTCTGTCTTTCAAACTCAGAAATTACAGTCGTCATATATGCTGAGATGCCTTTGGCTCTGGTGGCTTTTCTCAGGTGGCTCCCCTCAGCTGATTATAACCTAATTAATTCCTCCTTCCTTATGTGTGAGCACAGAACCCTTTCTGGGAAGAATCCCCTGCATATCTGCTTCCATTTCTGTATTCCCAGAGACTGGCCTTGGCTCCCGCTTCCCCCTGACTCATTATAATTACCCATTTATGCACCTGGTTCTGTCAGTAGACAGAGCCCCTTAAGGATAAGAACTGCTTGCTCTCCATTTATATTTTCCAATCCTTGGAGCGCTGCAGGAGAGCAGGCAGATGAGTAAATGGGGTGATGGGAATTTTTTATTGAAAGTTCTCCTGGGAAGAGAAGGCTTTCATTACCCTTCAAAAAACACCACATAACCCAATGCCTATCCTTCTCACTAAGAAAAGATAATACACAACCCAATTACATGTTAAGTTACCACAATGGCAGAATGTGGAAATGGACACCCAGGATAAATGTCTACTCTGACATACACATTCTCTGGGTGCCTGGGAAAGTAGATGTTCTCTGATCCCTCAATTGCCATGAGCCCCTGCCATTGACTGGGATGCCATTCTCCTTCAGTTGAGTCCTACAGTTTTACCAGGTCATCCATGGCCCACTGGGCAGATTGAAAGCATAGTCACAAGAAGGAACAGGTTTCAAGTCTGCAGGTTTGGGGGGAGTTTAAATGAACACAGTTTGAAAAAAATACACACACATACACACACGCACATACATACATGTGTGTATATTTGAATATATATGTATATACATATATGAATATGTATGGATACATATATGTGAATCATGTACATTAAAGACCCACTAAGGTATAAAGTAAAATTCCCATGTAAATATACTAAAATACTCTACACTATAACTTTTAGGATTGTTGAAACAGGGTCTCACTCTGTGGCCTGGGGGAGCTTGTGTCACTCACAGCACTCCTCCTACCTCAGGCCTCACAAGCCGAGGTGACAGGTGTAAAGTACTATATTTATACCTTCCCTGAAAAAGAAGACAGTGTTCACAATGTAGGCTCAACTTAGTTTATTCCTCTTTTCCACTCTCAGAAGAATGTAGCTTATTTATTATTTGTTTGTTTGTTTGTTTTTATTTTGTTTTTCTAGACAGAGTTTCTCTGTGTAACAGTCCTGGCTGTTCTGGAACTCTCTTTGTCGACCAGGCTGGCCTTGAACTCACAGAGGTCTACCTGTCTCTGCTCCCCACCCCGCAGCACCCCCACTCCCTGTGCTGTGATTGCCACCACTGCCCAGCTGTAATTTTTTTTTTTGATACAGAGTCCAAAATAGTGGACTCAAAACACCATGGTGGTTTGATCGATGTGGTCAGCCAACCAGTTTAAATGTTTAAAAACCGTGACAAATAAAAAGAAAAATCACAGAAGTTCACAAAGCATGACTAAATTGCCTAATGAATAATTATCTTGAAAAATCTCCGGTTGTAGTTTGAATATAAAGTGCCTGGCTCTAATAGGCTCATAGGTTTGAATACTCGATCCTTAGCTGGGGAGATTCTGGACCTACTCAAGGAAGTCCTGTGACTGGAAGCAGGCTTTAAGGGCTTTTGGTTGGTTGACTTTTTGAGACAGGGTTTCTCTGTGTAGCTCTGGCATGATTGTCGTGGAATTCAATCCCTAGACCAGGCTGGCCTCAAACTCAGAGATCTGCCAGCCTCTGCTTGCTGAATGCTGGGGTTAAAGGCCACCCAGCTAGGTGGTCCCCACTAGGCAGTTTTAAATATCAGCATGCAACTCCCTCTTTTTCCTCTGCTTTCTATTACTTCCTGTTGTTTTTGTTGTAAGAGGTGGAATTAGATTTATGTGGATTTGTTGAAAGATTACTTTCTTGCTTCTTCTAGTGTAGTTTTGCTCTTTATGTTGATGTTTTCCATCTATTATCCTTTGTAGGGCTGGATTTGTGGAAAGGTATTGTGTAAATGTTGTTTTGTCATGGAATATCTTGTTTTCTCCATCTATGGTAATTGAGAGTTTTGCTGGGTATAGTATCCTGGGCTGGCATTTGTGTTCTTGTAGGGTCTGTATGACATATGCCCAGGATCTTCTAGCTTTCATAGTCTCTGGTGAGAAGTGTGATGTAATTCTGATAGGCCTACCTTTATATGTTACTTGACCTTTTTCCTTTACTGCTTTTAAAATTCTTTCTTTGTTCAGTGCATTTGGTGTTTTGATTATTATATGACAGGAGGAATTTCTTTTCTGGTCTAGTCTATTTGGAGTTCTGTAGGCTTCTTGTATGTTCATGGGCATCTCTTTAGGTTAGGGAAGTTTTCTTCTATAATTTTCTTGAAGATATTTACTTCCTCTGCTTTCTGAGTCACGCTGCTACCACCATGCTTCCTCTGCCACTGTGGGCTGTATTTCCTGTGAAATCAGGAGCCAAATAAATAAACTCCTTCTCTCTTAAGCGACTTTTGCCAGGGTGTTTAATCACAGCAACAGAAAAGAAACTAATACACCTCTAAAACCATTCCCTAAGTCAACAAATAGAATGCCATCACCTGTAATGAGCTGAATCATGTCTTCTTCAAATTCTTTCACTGAAGATCTCATCCCTGAGTTTGCTGAAATGTGACTTTAGTTAGAGAAAGAGCTTCTAAAATCTGCAAAGTTACTAAAGGCACTAGAGTGGGCCTTAATTCTATAGGATGGTATCGTCCCAAAAAGAGAACGTGTATGTTCAGATAGACCCCACACCTGCGTGCACAGAGAACCTGTAAGCACACAGAATATGTGAGAAGCCAGACAGCTGGGTCCTAGGGGAAACTAACAGCAGCTGACACTGTGACCTTGGCCCTCCTGACTTCAGACAGAGAGAACTATCTTCTGGTGCTTAAGCTGCCCAGAATACAATATTTTGTTATAGAATTTTCTTTTTTTTTTTAACTTTTATTGCATTATGATGAAAAAAGTTACATCATTTCAATTTGTCTGAATTTGTTAATATTTAAAAACATTTTAAGTAAATAGAATTAAATCACATTCTTGTTTCCCTTTTGTACCCCAACTCCTACCAGAGACCCCCTCTTCAATACCTACAATATATTTTTTTGTCCTATTCCTTAAAATTTATAAAATATTATAACAATAAAAAGTATTATAACAGTTCTTTGATATAAAACAATCAATTTAACAGTGTTATGTAGATGCTTGTCTACAGCAATACTGAAAATACATGTTTTTCTCAGTATAAATTTCAAATAACTCCAAACATATTAACTGTATATTTCAAAATAATACATCACTACTAGTATTTTCTTAAATGAACATAAATATAAAAAGTCTTTTTGTTTGTTTGTTTTGTATTTAGTAGAGTTTAAAATCTTGGTTCTTACTGTGGTACAAGCCCAAAATAAGAACAATTTTTAGACATTGGATTTCATTGTAATGAGGCTGTACTTCAATGACCTCTATCGTAGCTAAGCTGAGAGTTGACAGTTCTGCTGCACCAAGGAATGAATTGTAGGCACGATTTTTGGATACAGACTTCCTGCTGTGGTCAAAACTATTTGACTTGAGTGAGTGACTTTATTCTCAGGCCACAGAGAACAGGTTACATTCATTTAAGAAATGGTGTATGCAATAAGATGGTCTATCCATAAAGTCATTCAATTTTCAAAGCATCCTGTGTTCCTTAGTAATGACAAGACTAAGCTCTATCAGCAATTCCCTTGACTTAAAGCACTTATGTATAATTTCACAAACTTTTTTATATTAAAGAAAAAATGTACTCAAAATATAAATGATAATATGCATAATCAATTTTAATTAGAAATAGAGATTCCTGCATTCATATAATAAAAGTCATAAGACAAGAACAAATAATGAAGAGAGTTAGTTACAGGTCATGAAAATTAATGATAGTTCTGAAATACATAGCACAGTAGGCATTTTGGTGGTAAATAAAATAAAAACATAACCTTGCTGTCATTTAGAAAATCTGCCATGATATTTTAAGCAAAAATGCTTTCTAATTTAAATTAAATTTCACAGCTATACTAAAACATATCAATGGGACTTTTCAATTTCACTATCTCTACTTAAATCCAAAACTTTACAGCTCAATCTGGCAAGTTCTGCAGCATTTTTAAAAAATAATCTGAATGCTAGTGACTTTGGGCAAAGCATGTCCCCAGTGATTACCAATAGCCCACATCTGTGCATCACCTGGCTGGTCCTTGCTTCCTACCCAGTTTCCTGGAAAGCTTCCCTCCAGTGACCAATTACCAGCCACCTCAGGAACTTCAGTCAGCAGCTGATTGGAACACGTGCACTTCTTTACTCCCCACTGGTTGCAGGTGCTGAATGTCAAACTGACGTTTTTGAATCACAATGAAAACTATTTAGGAAATTTTGTGACATTTATTGAAACACTGTGAACCAGAACTGTCACATCCCAGGATAGAAAATGGTGAGTTTTGCCCCACAAGCTTTACTTAAAGAAACAGTAACACCCAATTCTTGCTCATTTCTTCAAGTTTATATTGCCATACCTTAATCATGCCCAGTCATGGGTTTTATTAAACACATGTATGCAATATATTTTGAGATAGTGTTTGTGTCTACCCTTCCCCCAATTATTCTCTTTGTTCTATTCCTGCCAATCTCTTCCCCTAACAGACACTACAGTTTTGGTTTTGAGCCAAGGACCTATGAGGGTGAACACTCAGTCACCTCAGCTGAACTGGAGACAGTATCTTCCAAGTTTGTTGCCTGATGCCAAGGAAGACTAAAGAGGCAAAGTCTTGTGTGAGTATGCATTGTGGAAGAAAGCTTTGTTGAGGACATTTACAGAAAAGTAAGAAATCAGGGAGAAGTGAGAGAAACTCCCAAGAGGAAAAATGGCTGATGGACTTCTTTGTTTAGGGATTTTTTTTTTTTTTTAAGAGCATCATGGCAGACGCTGGGCAAACTGCTGTGAGAATGGGTAATGCTCTGGGAGATTGTGGGCTGAGCCACGGAAGGGTCCATATGTTCTACATATTCTTGGCCTAACCAGGATGACTGGCACAGGTCCTGTGCTCCCTCCCACCCAGTTAAGCGTAGTTGAAGCCCCCCGCCCCCCCGTCCATCTTTAATCCTATTTTGTTAGTTATTGACCTTACCTTAGTTCTTGGTTGCTTGGCTGGCGTTGCTGTCCCCGACTTTTCAGGAATCGCGAAGGTTATTAATTGCACTAAGCTCTCTTTATTCTCACAGATACCAAGAAGTAGCTGCAGGTGCACTTGGTGACTCTTGTTTATGGACAGTCTGGTGTTTCTTGAAATGGGTGGAGTTTTCCTTAAAGCCACATTTATTCAGTGTGTCACCGTTTGCTGCATTAAAACCAACAACGTGTAATGGGATGACAGTGCCTAGCACACATTCTTAGAGGAGATCAAGGAAGTCTGCTGGCCAGATCACCTAACACTGGCCCCGCTTCTTCAAATTTCTCTGTCTCTTAACAGGTTTGCTTAGCTATCTCATGCTCAATGTTAGGCTCTGTGGCTCTTGGTTCCTCATCCCTGGTGTTTCTGATTTGACTACTTAAGCTCTAAGTACCAAAAATCTTTTAGCCCCAGCATCCATTTCACTACAACATATGGGAGCAGTTTGTAGTTTTCCCTGTAGGTCTTTTCCCCCGTACTTTCTGCAGAGAACCAGCTCCTGCCTCATCCTCTAGCTCTCTGTCTCTCTCTGTCTCTCTGTCTCTGTCTCTGTCTCTGTCTCTCTCTCTCACACACACACACACAGAGATAAAGAGAGAGAGATAAAGAGAGATCGAGAGAGAGCGAGAGAGAGCAAGAGAGAGCAAGAGAGAGCGAGAGAGAGAGAGAGAGAGAGAGAGAGAGAGAGAGAGAGAGCAAGAGAGAGAGAGAGAGTTAATGGTTTCTCTAAGGTCGCTTGCAGAAGCATAGATAAGAATCACCTTACCAGTGGCTACCACGGCTGAAAAGAAATCTTCCCCTGCCTCAGAAACTACTAACTTCTTATCAGTCCTCAGGGAGGAGTGAAGCCTCTTTAGCCACTCCACACTTATTGCCAATGTAAACAGGTTCAATCTTGTGTGGGTATTTTATTTTTAATGTGTCTTATGCCACGTGTGTGGAGGTGCCATTAAAGACCAGGAAAAAAAAGTAGGGTGAGTTACAGGTGGTTGGTTGTGAACTGCCAGTCATGGATGGCAGGAACTGGACATAAGTCTTTTGAATGAATAGAAAGTACTCTTTATTGCCGAACCATCTCTCCAGTCCCCACTTGCATGTATATGCACTCGTATATATATTGAACACAGTTGCTATAAGTTTGTGAAAGCAATGGTCATGTCGTGCTTAGAAGACAGTGTTCTTGAACACCCTACTCCTTCCTCTGGCTTATGTGCACTCCCTCTTCTATAGTGCTCCGTGAGGTTTGGGGTGAGGGTTAGCATAGATAAGTCTTTTATGTCCCTTTCTTAGTGTGCCATGTGGAGTCCCAACAGAGAACAGATGGACAGTCAGGTTGAATTCAGGAAATGGAAATGTTTATTGCCAAAAATGAAAAAAATTATTTGCAGAAATAAGAACAAAGAATGGTGCAGGAGCTTGGTGCCAGCATCAACAAACGGGCAGCCACAGTAAGGAGGGAGAGTGTCCTGGGAAAGACCTTGTGGAGTCTTACCGTGTAGCCTTGGCTGACCTGGAACTTGTTACATAGACCAGGCTGGTCTATATCTCATAGAAACCTGCCTGCTTCTGTCTCCTGAGTTCTTCGATCTCAGGTGGTGTGCGCCACTACACCCAGCAACAGTGATGATTGGCAGGCATTCAGGCTGCCTGCAGAAACTACTCAGGAAGGGAGATAAAGGAAAACATTTGTCCAGAGACGTTTACTGAGTTGCCAGTTGACTGAATCCAACAGGAAGCCAGAGAGCAAAGGGCCAGGAAGAACAGAGAGATCTCAAGCAGAGAGATAATGGAAAATTCCTAGCATTGTGCCTTAAACATGGCAGCATGTGGGTTGTGAATGTTGATTTTCTGGGTAATCTCTTGCTTGAAAAATGATAATTCATCTCAGAGAACAGAGCCTGAGAAATGTAAGGCTCCTCCAATAATCCTAGATTTTCACAAACCAAGATAACCAGAGCCATAGACATGGAATCAGTGATACTATCGTCAGTCTTTACATCGCGTGCCTCTTTACTAATTTTAACTTTTACTAGTGGCACTATGCCACTGACAACTTACAAGAATTTAGGAGTGAAATGCAGACTCTTCACCTGGAAGGAGACGTAGGTTCTGCAGGATATGGGGTAGCCATGATTGCTCTTAAAATCAAAGGGAATTAAATCTCTTCTGGAGAAAAGAAAGTGTTTTGAATCAAAGTAGTACAATATTTTTTTTTTTTACAGTTTATTTCCTATAAAAATGCCAGAGAAGTATCTTACTATGGAATTATTAGGGTCAAAGTCTGGGTCCTAGAGACCTTAACAAACTAAATGTGGCCACCCATTGTTAACAGGTAAGTGATAGGCACACGCCTTTAATCACAGCACTTGGGAGGCAGAGGCAGGTGGATTTCTGAGTTCGAGGCCAGCCTGGTCTACAGAGTGAGTTCCAGGACAGCCAGAGCAATACAGAGAAACCCTGTCTCGAAAAACCAAAAAAAAAAGCCTGTCTGTCTGGGCTGGAATCCAGAGCAGACCTTGGGCTCAAGCTCCGCAGCCAGTTCCACAACACCCAGAGGAAGCTCCACACCCAGGTGCTCTGACACACCCAGGATCAGAGGTCAGGAGGAACCAACATCTGTCCCAACACTGGGAGTAACTGGGACCAGCGAGACCAGGCACACAGGAACACCACCAGCCCAGTGACTCGGGTTCCTTCCTGTCTGTCTGGGCTAGTGTCCAGAGCAGACCTTGGGCTCAAGCTCTGCAACCAGTCCCACAACACCCAGAGGAAGCTCCACTCCCAGGCGCTCTGACACACCCAGGATTGGAGGTGAGGAGGAACTAACATCTGTCCCAACACTGGGAGTAACTGGGACCAGTGGGACCAGGCACACAGGACCTCCACCAGCCCAGTGACTCAGGCTCCTTCCAGTCTGTCTGGGCTGGTGTCCAGAGTAGATCTTGGGCGCAAGTCCTGCAGCCAGTTCCACAACACCTAGAGGAAGCTCCACTCCCAGGTGACCTAACAAGCCTAAGATCACAGGATCCCAGAATCATAGAATCACAGACACAGCTTGACTCTGAGGAGTTCTGACACAACCAGGATCACAGGAAGGACAGGCTCCAGTCAGATTTAGCAAGGGCAGGTAGCACTAGAGATATCCAGATAGCAGGGGGCAAGCGTAAGAAAATAAACAACACAAACCAAGGTCACTTGGCATCATCAGAACCTAATTCTCCCACCATAGCAAGTCTTGGACACACCATTACACCAGAAAAGCAAGATTTAGATATAAAATCACTTCTCATGGTGATGATACAGGACTTTAAGAAAGACATAAATAGTACCCTCAAAGAAATACAAGAGAACACAGGTAAACAGCTAGAAGCCCTTCAAGAGGAAACACAAAAATCCCTTAAAGATCTTCAGGAAAACACAATCAAACAGGTGAAGGGAATGAGCAAAACCATCCAGAGTCTAAAAATGGAAATAGAAACAATAAAGAAAACAGAAAGAGAGACAACCTTGGCCATACAAAACCTAGGAAAGAAATCAGGAATTATAGATGCAAACATCACCAACAGAATACAAGAGATAGAAGAGAGAATCTCAGGGGCAGAAGACACCATAGAAAACATTGACACAACAGTCAAAGAAAATGCAAAAAGCAAAAAGCTCCT
>JADRCD010154541.1:0-13510 GCA_019843815.1 Montemys delectorum | reverse complement strand
ATATATATATATATAATAAATCTTTAAAAAAAAATAAAAAAAAGGAAAGAAAGTCTCCATTTCGAATGTAAAGAAGATAAAATTCCTTGTTTTGATAATGCTAAGAGCGCACCAGCTGTTCCAGGTTTCCTTCTTAGGCTTGTAGTCTCTAGGGACAAGGGTCCTAGCTATTCACTTTTTATTTCTAAGGCAAACTAATTCTTCTGTTTAGCTCTCTTGTTTAGAGCCCCTCACTGCTGTTTCTCTCTCAAGGACCTAGCCTGTAGTTTTGCCACAGTAAGGGGGCTCGTCTCAGAGCTGTTCTTTGTTCTAATTGGCCCGCTTGAGTCACGTGACCCAACTTTGGAGCGCTAGAGTCCCCTTACCCAGGTGATCACCCAACCAAGGAAAAAAGGAAAAGGAAATAATATATAGACTTTAACTCCCAGGGTAATAATTTTAAAGAATAAATCTACCGGAAAACTCCATTTCTCGCTGGTCCTTCTCAACCGTCAGGGAGCCGGTCACAGCACACCTCCGCCACCGTGGAAGCCCCAGCAGGACCACCGCTGAGCACAGCCTGTGCCCCGCCCAAGGCCCAGCGGCAGCCATGGCCCCCAGTCTACCGGAGTGCATGCCCTACCTGTTGCCACTGCTGCAGCGGCTGCAGCCCTAGCTTTAACACTGTCCATCAGTCAAGGTGGGGTAGAAGTCATCAGTCTAAAGTCCAAATACATAGAACAAAGATACCAAGAAATATGGAAAAACAGTTACCACACAGACAACTCGACCTCACCAGGTCCACGACACAAAGAAAGACAAATGGGCCCAGTTACAGACACCAGGTGCTTCTGAACACACAGATAATCAAAGCCAAATCACAGAATTGCTCAGCTGTGCCTGCCACTTGCCAAGAAGAACCAATTACCCCTGTACACAGCAGGGGCCAGATACAGACTGACAGGGTACCCCTGGCACGAGCATCCCAAGCAGAAAACAAAAGAACATGGTAGTGGCCTTCTCGCTGTCCCTACCCCTGGACGGAGGCGGACTCTCCCAGATCTGACTTCCACCTGCAATGTCGAGGTACGTCTACCTGCCTCACAAAACCAAGAAACTGCTGCAGCTGCACAGATTACAGACACAGATGCAAGAAGTCAAACACAAACACAAAAACAACCCCGGTACCTGCTAGTGCACGCAATCTCCCGAGTGGGCAATCCTCCAATCTCCAGTCACTGGTTCTACAAGTATAGGACCCCTTCCCAGCCAATGCACCAAGATGTTAAATCCAGCGTGAGAGCCCCACTCGCAAAGAATCAGGAAAGGAAGCCGGGCAGTGGTGGCCCACGCCTTTAATCCCAGCACTTGGGAGGCAGAGGCAGGAGGATTTCTGAGTTCGTAGGCCAGCCTGGTCTACAAAGAGTTCCAGGACAGCCAGGGCTATACAGGGAAACCCTGTCTCAAAAAACCAAAAAAAAAAAAAAAAAAAAAAAAAAAAAAAAAAAAAAAAAAAAAAAATCAGGAAAGGAGATTGCTGCAAAATGCATGAGGTTTTTATTGAACTAGTATACTAGGGTCGTGTCCTGCATTCGAGGCAAGAGCGACCCCCAGGAACAAAAGCACACACTTTTTTTTTTTTTTACCTTCCCAGTACATAGGTTTACAGCATGAGTTGCTTATCTCTCATTGGTGGAGCCCATTGTCTTTTATTTCCATTGACCTCTGTGCCCCAGGTGAGGAGGAGATACCGATTGCACATAAGAGGGGTCGGGGAGATCCACCCCTTACTGGGGATGTTTTTTCTGGAACCGGGCATTACTCCCCGAAATTAAGGCATCTCCTGGGGACTGACGTTTGCTCGGTAAACCCTTCTGAAGCTCTGTCTTTAGGCTTAATGGACATTCTTTGCTCCTTGGTATTTTTATGAGGTGTCCCTATTCACTTAATTCTTACAGGCCTTTCCTCTTTCTGCTTCCACCCTCACCCCCCATTGTGACTCCCCTGGCCTCAGTCCTTGGGTCCAGTGTACTCGCTGGACAGCAGCTTCCCAATAAATCTGCCTTTAATATAATCTAATGTGGCTTGAATTGGCTCATTTCACCAGCAGACAAATATCCTATCACTGTACATTGTGTATGTACATAACAATATGTGTGCGTGTATGTGTGTATGAATGTACATGCATGCCCACCATAGTGCACATGTGGGACACTGGAGGACAACCTGTGGAGTCAGTTTTCTCCTTTCACACTGTAGGGTTTAAAATTCAAACTCAGGGGCTGGTGAGATGACTCAGAGGGTGAGAGCATCGACTGCTTTTCTGAAGGTCCTGAGTTCAAATTCTAGCAACCACATGGTGGCTCACAACCACCCAAAATGAGGTCTGACACTCTCTTCTGGTGTATCTGAAGACAGCTACAGTGTACTTTTTTTTCTTTTTCTTTTTTTGTTTTTTTGGTTTTTTTGTTTTTTTCCAGACAGGGTTTCTCTGTATAGCCCTGGCTGTCCTGGAACTCACTCTGTAGACCAGGCTGGCCTTAGAAGTCTGCCTGCCTCTGCCTCCCAAGTGCTGAGATTAAAGGCGTGCGCCACCATTGCCCGGCTACAGTGTACTTATTTATAATAATAAATAAATCTTTGGGCCGGAGAGAACAGGGACTGAGCGAGCAGGGTTGACTGGAGCAAGTGTGTCGACAGGAGTGAGCAGAGGTTCTAAAAGTCAATTCCCAACAACCAGATGAAGGCTCACAACCATCTGTAGAGCTACAGTGTGTGCTCATATACATAAAATAAATAAATCTTAACACTCAAACTCAATCTGTCAGACTGGGCGAGAGCTACATCACCACCTCCTACTTGTTTATTTTGTGTATGTATGTGTTTGTGTATGTGTATGGTGCAAGTGTGCATATGCACATGAATAGGCACAGACACTGGCCCGAAGACAGAGGTCTCTCCCTAATCACCTCACTGACTCAGGGATACTCCCTGACCAGGAAGCCCATGGGACCGTCCTTTCTTTCCTCCTCAGCACTGGGCTTACAGGGTTAACTGCTGAAGCATCTTCGTAATGTGAGTGCCAAGGACCAAAAGAGAGTCTACATGAGTGCATGGCAAGCATTTATGAACTAAGCCGTTTCCTAAAACTTAAATAATAAAATTGGAATGATAATTTTTAACAACAAATTTGCCTTTCTTCTAATGTCATAGGGTTTTAATCCGTGATACTGACATCCAGCAATGATCGTTTTTCTGCTTGATTTTTGCACTCCCTCGGGAGTTTAGCCACTCGTGCACTTAGCACACTTACAACACTCAGCCAGGCTATCTCCATACTGAATATTTACATATGTCAGAACTTGGCTCTGCTGGGAATATGATCAACATCAGCTCACATTTACTACCTGGCCTAGAGCTTTTTTGTTTTAACTCCCTGTTTCTTGCTGCAGCAAGTCCCTTTTATTATTCTAAACACTTGAAGCAATCTACATTCTGAAGGCCAGCAATCGGCAAGAGGAGAATTCCAAGGCAATTGTGCGTTATACCTTAAGAAACGTCGAGGCTGGGTGTGGTGCTTCCTGCTTGCAATCCTAGCTCTCAAGAGGCTTAAGGCAGGAGGGTTGCTGTGAGTAGTCCAAGGCCAATCCGGGATATGTAGTAAGATGTATTGAAACATGAAAATAGGAATGGATGGAGTTGTAAAGCTGAACCAATTCCATTTTTGAAGCTCCAGGGTCTAAGCTCCAATTCCAGAAGGAAGCTACAGAGTCTACTTGACTTATGACAGCACTCCTCCCCGACCCCTCAGCCCCTAAGCAACAGCCAGTCAGGCTATAACAGCAGGTTCAAGGTGAGAAGGCTGGGCTGATTCCATGACAGGCTTCAAATTGGCAGTTCAGGAGACTAGGCCTAAGAATTAGTCAAGTCCAGGCGAGTCAGTTACTAGAAAAAAAAAAACACATGCTTCAGGCAGCTAGTTAGAAACTGCTCTGCCATCAGAAGGAACCCTGCCACCTGGCCGAAGGAAAGGACAATAGGCTGTGAGATTCCTGGAGGGACACCCTCACTCAAATCCCGGGAGCGACGACCCCACACACCACCAAGACACGGACTTGATGCAATCTGCAAGAGGCTTTTTATTCCAGCTAGCTGGGGCGAGACTCATATCCCTCGCAGGGGTAGAGGAGTCTGGCCTCAAGCAAAAATTTAAACAGGTTTTTATACCTACACAGTTGCTGGGGAAGAGGGGAGACTGAGGCAAAGGAAAGTACAGGGTGGTTTCTGATTGGTGCTGGCTCGTGCTAGGGTCCAGGGGCGGGCTAGCCACCTGGCAATTGTTTTGGGCCAGGTTGTTTCTGGGTTCTCTGGCCAAGTTCTTGGTTCCCTTGTTTCTGGGTTCTGGGAACTGCTGGTCTCCCATTGTTTCTAGGTTCTGGGAGCCGGTCTCCCACTGAGTTTAACTAATGGCTAAATTCCCACAGTACAGTTTGAAAACTTAATCTTACAAGGCCAGCAGCAGTTTCCAGGCCCCTTGCCCAGGCAATAGTTCTGGAGTGTCCCTAGAGATGGACTCAACAGGTTAAGATAGCTGTCACTTACCCAGGGATTTCCATAAAGTACTTTAAATCAGGGCTTCAAGCTCACGTTGGGGTCTCTCTAGCTTGGTAATGGGAGATCCCAGCATGCTGGACTTCTGCAGAATAAAACATACTTTTTGTTTACATACTATTTGAGTCTGGGGTATTATTCCTGGGTTACTATTCTTCTGTGAATCATGGACCCTTACAAAGGTACATAGAGATAACCTAAGACGTCCTGCAGAGAATAGATAACCTAGTCATTCTTTTGTCAGGTGATTTTGCTCCTGTGTTTGGTTCCAGTAGATTATGCCGGAAATGCAGTTTTTAAAATATTAAACTTGTTGACCCACATGGAAATTACCCAAGCTTGCTATAACCCCAGTAAATACCCTGCACCCCTAGACTCAGGCCTCTCACTTCCGACCACTTTGATGGTGTCTGTGAGTTTCCTTGTTGTGCGGTTCCTAATAGAGACCCTTATGTGTTTGCATTGTAATTGGCTCCTCAGTACTCTTTGGGGTCCCTGTGACTTAGGCATAACAATCGTAAAGTCTAGAAACTGATTAGTTATGTGTAGAATTAGGTATATGACATGGCGATAATTTATTTATTATTTGCTTTCTTTTTATGTGTGTGAGTATGAGCCCTATGTGTGTGTTGGAGCCCTCAGAGTTCACAAAAGAGTATCAAGTCCTTTGGAGTTGTAGAGGCCTGTGAGCGCTATGTGGTTGCCGAGAACTGAAACCAGGTTCTCTGTAAGAGCCACAAGTGCTCTTAAAACCACTGAGCCATCTCTCCAGCTCCATAAGGTGAAATATATATATATATATATATATACATATATATATATATTTGCGTGTGTATACAAATATATACATTTATATATTTGTGTGTATATGTACATACACACACATATATACATGCAAAATGTACATATATAAATATATATACAAAGTATACATGCAAAAATATAAGGTTGCGTTATGCATTGTATAAGGAACTTCACAGATCTAAAGGAACTTGTCAGAAAGATAATAAGGAAGGAGAGAAAGAATAAAGAATTTAAGGAGTGGTGATCGCAGGAGATCCCACCTGGCTAAATTTGTTGTTGTTGTTGTTTCTGCTTACAAAGCCAGACAGAATCCCGAGTTCAAGACCAGCTTGAGACAGAGCAAGGTTAGGCCCAGGTGTTGGAGAGATGGCAATTTCAGGACAGGGACCCCCCAGCGAGCTTACTGTCTGTGCTTAACAGAGGCAAGCAGATTTCTGAATTCTTTTGCAATGATAAAAGAAAATGTGTGCTTCCTCTCTTAAGAATTAAGGGTCAACGGGCAGTGGTGGTGCACGCCTTTAATCCTAGCACTTGGGAGGCAGAGGCAGGCGGATTTCTGAGTTTGAGGCCAACCTGGTCTACAGAGTGAGTTCCAGGACAGCCAGGGCTACACAGAGAAACCCTGTCTTGAAACACACACACACAAACACACACACACACACACACACACACACACACACACACACACACAAAGAATTAAGGGTCTGGGGTCAGGGGAAGCTGATTTATGGGACAAGCAAAAGGAAACCTGGAATAAATGACTAAATTGATATGTAAAATAAAACACCAGGCTTAAGCTCTGCAGGAGATAAGCTATCCAGAGAATTGTTTAGAGTAGTAAGAGAGAACTGCTTGGAGACTGTCTCAAAGAAAGAATAGCAAGAGAAAGCTACATATTTAAAGAGCTGCATATATAGAGAGCTGTCTGGAGATCTCCAGAGAAGGCAGGATGGAGAGAAAGCAAGCTGGAAAGCTGTCTCGAACAGAACATAGGCCACCTGCTTGGACCCACGATTTAACTTTTTTCATTTGTTGTCACCACTCCCAGACACCCCTTGTTTCAGAACTCCTCTCCAATCTGAGACTGGACCTTTTCAGAAACCGCTTACATGTTAGCTGTCTGTGGCAGCTTACTGAGAATTCCAGTGATCAGAAGGTTAAGATAGGATCTCTGGAACAACATGGATAGCTATGTTGTAGTAATTTCCAACCCCAATAAGCTCATATAAAAACACACACACAATCCAGTTATATTTATAAGCTATATGCCTAGATTGGGCAGATCTACGACTATACTAACTTATTCCCCAGCTATGAGACCCTTTGCTACTTGTAGTTGCTCATCTTCTCTTTCTCCTCCTCCGTCTTCTCTCCTCCTTCTCTTCCTCCTCTTACCTCCTCCCTGTTTGGGGTCCCTGTGACTTAGGCATAACAATAGTAAAGTCTAGAAACTGATTAGTTATGTGTAGAATTAGGTATATGACATGGCGATAATTTATTTATTATTTGCTTTCTTTTTATGTGTGTGAGTATGAGCCCCCTGTGTGTTTTTTTTTGTTTGTTTGTTTCAGACATGAAAAATGGGTTTTACAAACTAAAACAAGACAACATACAATTTTAATTCCTAAATAACAATGAATTACCAAAACTGTGAACTAGTATAGAAGCAGTAATAAAATAATCCTATTTTTTATGAAGGAATTTATTTTTTTGAAGGAAATTATTTTATGAAGAAAATTATTGTAAGGTCCTTAGTATGAAAGACAATAAACAGTGAGTTGAGGGTCATTAAAAACATCTCAGTAGTAAAATCTCCCACATCTGTCTTTCCACATCTATATGCTGCTCAATCTAATGTCACAGAGGAACCAAAATCAGATTTCTACCACCCCAAGACTAAGTCAGACATGCCATGGGGATTTTTAGGGAAACTGTGCTTCCTGAACTAAAATAAGAAAATTAAAGTGTATAGTGACATGCCATTTTCCCTTCCCACTGTAATTTTCTTGATGTGCTCTCTGACGATCAAGACAGACAGCACAAGACTCTCCAAGACCTCCCATTCCACCTCTCCCTTCTACTGCCCAATCACAGGCTCTAGCCTCTATTTGGCCAGTTAAAATGGGGAAAAGGTTCCCACGAGATCACTTGAGTACATGATCGACTGCTTGTGGTGGGGAGGGGCAGCTCTTCTTGAGGAAGCAGAATTAACATCAGCACCAGGGTAACCCACAACATAGCTAGACTAAGAGGTGTTAGTGAGCTCTGGGTTTGAGGGAGACACAGCCTCAGTGGATAAAATGTTAAGCTATCAAGGGTGACTCTAAATGTCAGCTTCTGAGTTCCACATGCATGTGCATGTACATATGCCCACACATAAGTGAGCACACATACACCCTCATACTACACACATAAACACATGCAAAAAAGTTTCAAAGCCTTTGTATATGTAGTGATAAATATAGCTACACACAATTTAATATTTTTCTTCTCTTTTTCATTTTTGAGACAGGTTCTTTATGAAGCCCAGCCTAACCTCAAACTCTCTATAAAGCAAGGATGGCCTTGCATTCTGGATCCGCTGTGGCAGGATTTTTCCCTGCCCGATTACATTAAAATATTAGTGCAGCAGGAGGCCTGTGAATTGGTCAGGGAAAAGGGAGGAGAGCTAAGAGTTGCAGCGAGAGAGCGCTGGGTTGAGAGTGGGGAAGGAGAGAGGAGAGAGAGAGAGAGAGAGAGAGAGAGAGAGAGAGAGAGAGAGAGAGGAAAGCAAGATGGAGGCAGACAGACAGGAAGATGCAGATTCTGTCCGCATGGCATTAAATAGCCACAGGTAGATATGATATCATAAAGGATAGAATAATTGGGATAATTTGTCTAATCTAGGTGGGCAGCTTTTATAATTGTCAATTGGTTCTGAAATTATTGTATTGGCATCTTGTGAATTGAGAATTTATTGATACGTAAGTCTGATTGGTTAATTATAAGCTTCAAGAGTTTCGTTTTACTGGGTTACTGGAAGGTGGGACTGCCGACCACAGGGGGATTATGGCTGCGAGGGTACCGGTGGCACTGAGGCAGCAAACGGGAGCTGGGAAGACTGCGATTGGACGCTGAATGGGGCTAGCCAAGGAGGCAGCGGAGTTAGTGGGCAGAGAGTAGCTAGATGGACTGCAGGAACTAGGCGGTTAAAGTTTAATATTTCCCACAACAATCCTCCTGCCTCTCTGTCTTCTACAGGCTGGGATTAGAGCTATGTGCTACCATGCCAGGCTAAATTTTCTACATGGCATGAAACCACCATGGAATATCAGAAACCAACCAACCAAATCCCAAACATTAAGCATCAATCAAGCCATACTTGACTGAATTAATCAGAAAAGGGTCCAACCAGGAAAAAGTGTGGTAGCAGAGACAATCAAATATAAGAATTGCCATCAGAAGAGTTGGAAAGCCTGAAACGTCTAGTGAGTACCACAATGTATCGCTTCATCACACCTAAGTTGGAAGAACAAAGGAAGATGAGCTATCTCATCAGCCAATGAACACCACAGGCCTCTTCCACGGCGTACAAGTCAGGAGGAAGGCAACCTGGTCTCCCTGAGAAGCAACCCTGGTGCAGTGAGTGCTTTGACTCAGTTCAAGCCCTGGGACCCACATGGTAGACAGAAAACTTGATTCCCCGAAACTGTCTTCTGACTTCCACATGAGTGCTGTGGCACACACATAGGAACATACATGCACACCTACACACAAACATGTACAAATGTAAAAAAAGAAAAAAAAAAAGAGAAATTAGTTTCTTTGGAACTTTGTTATATTTGGAATATTGCCCTTTTACCTTTTTCTGGAGTGTGTGTGTGTGTGTGTGTGTGTGTGTGTGTGTGTGTGTTTTGTTCAACAAGCAAATTGTTTTTAAGATTTAATTTCTTTCTTACGAATATACATTTGTATGTCTGTGTGAAGGTATATGCATGTGTGTGTGTGTATGCCTGGGGAAGTCAGGAGAGGGTGTTGGAGCCCTAGGAGCTGGAGTTATAAGCCATTGTGAGCCTCTGATGTGGGCACTAGTAATTAGACTCTGGTCCTCTGGAAGAGCAAGAAGAGCTTTATACTGCTGAGGTATCGCTCTAGACCCTCAAGAAGCAATTTTTTTTGCATTAGGAGAAGAGTATGAAATAGCTATAGCATTGTCGTGCATAGCTGAGTGGTACAGTGTGCACTTAGCATGCATGAGATTCTAGTCTTGATCCAAGGCTTCTCAAGAAAATAAAAAGTCAGAGTCTTCTCTTAGAGGCCTGTAGATGAAGATGTAGATCTCTCGGCTCCTGATGCACCATGCCTGTCTAGGCACTGCCATGCTCCTGCCTTGGTGATAATGAACTGAACCTCTGAACCTGTAAGCCAGCCCCAATTAAATGTTGTCCTTGTAAAAACAAAAGAAAAGAAAAGGAAAGGGAAGGGAAGAGAAGAAAAGAAAAGAAAAAAGAAACTCTCCCCAAATGAATGGAAGTGATTTCCTCTCAGGACCTGTATTTGACCTGTATTTGCCCCTCTCACACTAAATTTGCTTAAACTCAAATTCCTCTTTTTCAAGGTTCTTCCCCTCAAAATAAAGCTGTCCTCTTGTACTTTCAATTCCTGTCTCTTCAAAGAGAGTCAGCATGGAAATTCCTTTCCCTTTCATTTTGATTTCAGAATCATGCTAGCAGACACTTTCATTTGGGGACGAGACACTGACGTGGAGCTTCAGCTAGACATTGTCCTTGCTGGCAATTTCTTATGCATCATGCCATTTCCTGGGCCCTTGGGAAAGTGCAGACATGCGGTGACAAGAAGACCTTTTCATTCTGTACATCTGCCATTTCCTTCCCCCACTTGGCTTCTGAAGCATTCAATGTATCTCTGAACACTAACTTACTGTTTTATATCTCATTTTAGATCCAATCACACAAGTAGTGACTATTTCTTCTCTAACCAGTAGCTCACAATTCTTTGCTTCTTGAACCAGTAGCTCATGCCCCTTCGATACGTTTTGGGTATAAGGTTGTAATGCTATAATTACTGGATTTCTTCACTCTTGTTTTTTTTTTTTTTTAAACGGGTGAGAGGTAAGTATTGAACAGGGTGGCGGTTCTATGGTAGATATATGCACGAGTATAAACGTAAATGTGTCTTAGTATGTATACTTGCTGGTTTGGTGTCAATTTGACACAAGCTAGAGTCATCAGAAAAGAAGAGGCCTCAGTATAGAAAAAGCGTCCATGAGATTCAGCTGTAAGGCATTCTCAGCCAATGATCAATGGAAGAGGGCTAGAAAAGGCGCTGAATGTTGAGACCTCAGTGAGATATCGTGTAGGCTCTTGGGAGATAAGAAAGTTGACTGCAGTGTTGAAGATGGAGGCCTGGCTTGTGACAATACAGATGGAAGTATAAAGACTCTTATCAGGACCCTTTGCTATTTTGATTTAAGATTCCGTGGTTCTGGTTACCTGGGGTTGAATAATAAACTATGATGAACACAATATCAGAAGTACTGAAGTGAAACCTTTGTGTTGTATTGGTTAGCAGGAGATAAGAAATTAGAAGTGATAAAGACAAGACTAGCATCACTGAGCTGAAATCTTCTGGAAAGTGTTTCCTGGGAGCACAGAGAAGCTGTGTTGCAGAAGCTGTGTTGCAGAGGTCCAAGGTTGTACATCATGCTGACAGCCAGACTTGGTAATGTGTAAGAGTTACTCAGGTGGTAGTGGTTTTAAAGGCAGGAAGGGATGGGCAACATCGCCACCAAGAATTTGCTATAAAGTTTCATTCATTCATTACAAGTGGCTGCAGTTAAGCTCAGTGGTATGTGACTCTAATCTCAGCACTTGGGAGAAGGCTGAGGCAAGAAGATTGAGAATTTAAAGCCAGCCTCAGTTACATAGTGAGAGTGTCTCACAAAAACAAAATGTGCTGTACTCACTGACGTAACTATCTTGATCTGAAATCCTGAAGCTGTAAAGAAGTCATTTTTCATTTGTTCAAACAGTGTTAAATTTAGTTTAGTTGTTGTGTTGTTTCCTGGTTATACTGGACACCCAGAACCTTGGACATGTGAGGGAGGGAAGTGCTGACCACTGAACTCTCCTGTCAGCCTCTTAGTCTGTCACTACTGAGAGCCTTCCATGTGTCCCTAGCTGACAAGAACACAGAGATGTATAGAATAGTGCCAGACTTGAAGGACCTCATCCATATAACAAGAAATGAAAGTTGTATGAAAATAGCTATTTTATAAGAAAAATGCACCAAATATCCCAGGAGAGGTTTTAAGCACAGGTTTTATGAGGTAGGAGAAACACATTAAAGACAGTCAAAGAGAAGAGGGCAAGAGACACCAGCAAGGGATGCTGTGTCATGATGAAATTGGATTCCATCTTTGATTTCTTAATTTTTATTTTCTATTTACATTAGTGTTTTGCTAGCATGTCTACCTGTCTGTGTGAGGGTGCCAGATCTTCCTCTAGTCCTCTGAGCCATCTCTTCAGCACCTGGATTACCTCATTTTGTTTTGTTTTGTTTTGTTTTGTTTAGGAGACAGGGTTTCTCTGTGTAGCCCTGGCTGTCCCGGAACTCACTTTGTAGGCCAGGCTGGCCTTGAACTCAGAAATTCACCTGCCTCTGCTTCCCAAGTGTTGGGATTAAAGGCATGCACCACTACTGCCCAGCCTGAATTCCATCTTTTTATTCTCTCTCTCTCTCTCTCTCTCTCTCTCTCTCTCTCTCTCTCTCTCTCCTTTCCAGTCAGTGTCTTAGTCTTAGTCCAGGATGGCCTAGAACTCACTATGTATCTCAGGTTGGACTTGAACTTAAGATGGTTTGCCACCCTAAGCCTCCCAAATGCAAGGATTACAGATATAAGCCTCCATGGCTAGCTTTTATGGTATCCACTTCTGTCTGTAAGGCTATCTGACTCCTTTTTTAAAAGATTTATTTTAATTTTAATTATCTGTATGTATGTGTATGTATGGGGGTGGAGGTTAATGCACATAAGTGCAGGTTCTCAAAGCTGAAGTTATAGACAGTTAACTGTCCTGGCATGGGTCTTCTGCAAGAGCAGAATGTATGCTTATCTGCTGAGGTATCTCGGCAACCCTAGTTTTGTTTTGTGAGACAAAGTATCACTCAGTAGCCCAGGCTGGCCTAGAACTTACTATGTAGACCAGCTTGTCCTTCCTCAGGGTTAGGATTGTGCTGTGAATCACCATTTCTTACCCTTTATTTACTGTACATACTCAGAATTTTGTACATACTAGGCAAGTGCTTTACCATAGAGCTACTCATATATATATACACACATTTATATATTTTAATATTTAATATTTTAATAAATATTTTAATATATATTAAATGTTAGCATTTAATTAACCTCTGGCGTGGCTTTTAAGCCACCAGAACACAGGCACCTCCAACACCCTTGATCTTCTCTTCAGCTCTTCTGCTGAAGAATTTGGCCTTCACAATGTCAAGTTGTTTACGGAGCTTTCCCTTGCCCAGAACTTTGTAGTAGCCTGATCCAGCAACATCAATGATAGCAACATCAATGATGGG
Organism: Montemys delectorum; assembly: GCA_019843815.1. Lineage (NCBI taxonomy): Eukaryota > Metazoa > Chordata > Mammalia > Rodentia > Muridae > Montemys > Montemys delectorum. The sequence continues at coordinate 526 of JADRCD010154541.1, read as the reverse complement.
AGCAGCTCCAGTCTTGTTTTTTGCTGCATTGACCCATGTCTGCTCGCTGACCAACTTCCACAATTTATCCAGGTTGACAGGTGGGTCAAAGCTCTGGTTCCTCTTCAAGTGGTAATGATGCCTCATACCAACTTTCCCAAAGCAACCTGGATGATATTTGTCAGAGCTGATCCTGTGGTGATGCACGCCTCCAGCATTCCCACGGCCTCCTGGGTGCTTGCGGTGCTTACCGATGCGGCCGTGGCCGTGGCTCACGTGGCCCCTGAGTCTCCGAGTCTTCCTCAGTCTGGATGGCAAGACGGTGGCAGAAAGGAAAGAGGGCATGTTTTATTTTATTTTTTGAGACAAGGTCTCACCTCATGAGTGCTGGGATTAAAGGTATACGCCATCATATTTTGCCTGATTTATTTTAAACCTCAAGATTCATGGCAGTAGGAATAAAGTCTCCTTCATATCTACTGATCTCCACAAAGACCCAGTGCCTGGCAGAGAGTCTGTTGTCGCTGAATAGTTATGCGGGGGGGGG
>JADRCD010154539.1:608-14294 GCA_019843815.1 Montemys delectorum | reverse complement strand
TTTACATATTTTGTTTTAGACTATTATTTCATTATAGACTATGATAATGTTTTGAATATCTAAACCTATTGTTTGTGCTTTCTCCTTTTTGTCAGTGCTTTAGTTAGGTCTTCTGAAAATACATGCTTCATGTAATCCATATCTACATAAAGCTTAAAATCCAAAGTCTTTAGGCAATTTTAAAGTTATGACCTGTAATCACAGTTAACTTTGAAACATTCTCACAATATAAGAATAAGAAATTTTGAGACAATATAAACCAGGATATCTATATGTTGCATTTTTCTTGCCTGTAATATTGTGCATTAAAAAATGAAATTATACAATTATACTTTTTGTGAAATTATGTTTCAATGGTTCATGAGTACTCTCTCTCTTTTTTTTTTTTTTTTTTTTTTTTTTTTGCAAATAACAAGTGATAGAGTTGGTAAGACATAAAGAACGACATTCATTTTAGCTGTTGGTTCTGGTTAAAAATGAAAGGGCCACATGAACTGGCTTCTTGCAGGCAGAGTCCCAAGAGAGTATAGGTCATCACATAGTGTGGACAAAACCTGTGCAGCCCTTGGTATTTCTCTCTGCTCCTATAAGACAAGTGTAATTACTAGTATTTCACACTGATGTCCTAATTTTATTCTACTCACACCCAAAGGCTCCATCTCTAACCACCATAATCAGATTATATTTCCATCCTTTTCATAATTACAATAAGGATCTAACTCCACCCTAAGTTTAGAAAGAAAGGGAGAAACCAATTCAAATCTCACTTTCTTATTATCATTTCTTTTTTTTTTCTTTGTCATAATTTCAGGAATCACATTCCTACTTCTGTAGTGTAATCAACTCAATTTTGATCATTTCCATTTTAAAAATGCAAGTAAACAAGTAATCACTAACATACTTTGAAAATCAGGTAGACAAGCTGCCCGAGGACCATCCCCATACTCTCTGTTCTATGAAAGGAGTTTTGGCTACTTTATTGCGTTCTTTTTTTCTCCCACCTCTTCACCATTAAGAGAGTTAAAGAGGAAATAGGACATTAATATTCTTAGACTATTTCTTGATGATTAGAGGTATCAAATTCCTTGAGGCATGTTCAACTCTCTTCTATGTAACAAATAGCAACCAACAGCATCCAAAAGAAACCAGCAACCATAAGTCAGCAACCAGCAACAGCAACAGCAACAACAGCAGCAGCAGAAGGATGAGCTGCAGCTTCAACTTCTCTTGGGGGTTCTTGCACGTGTATACCCTCTTAAAAGTCCCCAAAATTCCAAATGTAAATTATCTGCCACTGGAAAAATCATGCCCCTGCTAGAGTATGAGACAAATCATCATTAGCCAGCGTATATAGTCTGAAGCAGTCCCATATTCTACACCAGGTATTAAAACAAAAAATATATTCACATACCATTTCTGTGTTTTGTTTAAAGAAACAAAAGTTCTCATTACACTGTTCCCTGAGGCAGATATCCCCTGCCCAATTACAGGTCACACTTGCAAAAAAGCCAGTTAGGCCACCAACCTGGGGACTTTTCCCACTCTGTAGTTTCTAATAGACCTAATCTTCATTTGCCCTTTATCTTTCATCACTGCATCCCAGACACAACTCCACTAGACAGCCCTTTCCCAAAGACAGGACACAACTTCCAGGAGAAGAGGTATGTTAATATCTTGCAGATTTCATCCACTCTCAGTGTCTCCACCTCAACAATATCCCCAGTCTTCCCTTCCCTCCTTAACACCATGCTCAAGTCAACAACTAGAGCAAAGGCCACCTGATCAACAAGAAACTAAGACAGCTACCAGAAGTCCAGCTCCCAACTAAGGTGGAGCTAGCTTGGTTAACCACATACCATACAGAGTAGAAGGACAGAGTAGAAACAGAAATCAAGGAACAAAACATCCATCCAAGAAATACAAACTGAGAAATCAACACATAGACCTGTAATCACTTCAAACATAGAAGCTTAGAAACCATATACAAATAAAATCAGCAACAGCCAGGGCATTATGTCACCATCAGAGGTGGTCTATCCTAATACAGTCAGTCCTAAATATTTCAACATAGCAGAAAGGAAGAGGAAAAAGTCCTTAAAACAAACTTTAATAAGATGATAGAGATCCAGAAAGAAAAAGCGAATAATTCCTTTTGAAAAAGCAAAGACAAAGAAATTGAAAACCAAGATCACCATAAAAAAATCAAACAGTTAAAAACCAAACAAGCAAGCAAAAAAAAAAAAAAAAAAAGCCATGTAAAACTGTTCAACATTTTAAAATGGAAATAGCAACAAAGAAAGCATAAACTGAATGAATTGTGGAAATGAAAAATCTATGTAAGTGAATAGAAACAACTGAGGCAAACTTGAGCCACTGAATATAAAACATGGAAGAAAGAGTATAAGGAAAGCCAAAGGGCTAACCAACTGTGATATATCTCAGGCCCCGGTCCTTGGTTTTGAATTGACCCAAGTCAAATCTCCTCCATCCATGAGCTGCTAGAGTGCTTAAAGAGACTGATCCTACAGATCCAAAATTACAGGATCTCCATAACACAAGGCAATAACAGTATGTCTAAGAGAGGTTCTAGTGAGCTTCCACTCATAAGTTTTGTACCAGACCAATGAATCATTGTATTGAACATTTGCAAGCAAAGAACTGTGGACAAAAGGAATACTGTGGTACACCCTGAGACACAGTACAGCTTCCACAATAAGATTTGTTTTTGTCTGTGGGTGTTGAGGTAGTAAGAGTGGAGGGCAGGAAACAGGGAAGAGCAGATGAGAAGGATTGGAGTATATGATGTGAAATTCACAAAGAAACAATGGAGAGTTTTAAAAAAGAGAAAAGGAAGGGTACGAATCCCATCTCAAAGGCCCAGAAAATATTTTTAACAAAATCATACAAGAAAATTTTCTGACCCTAAAGATGGACCTGCCTATAAAGGTGCAAGAAGCTTACAGAGCATCAAATAGATTTGAAGAGAAAAGAAAGCCCCCTTGCCAATACATTCAAGACAATAAGTATGCAAAACAGAGAAATGATTTTGAAAGTTGCAAGGGAAAAAAAGAAAGTAACATATAAAGGTAGAACAATTAGAATTACATGTGTCTTCTCAGTGAAGACTCTAATAGTCAGCCAGGCCTAGACAGATGTTTTATGGACTCTAAGAGACTACTGATGCCAGGCTAGCCTACTCTACCCACTAAAATTTCAATTACCACGGATGAACAAAGCAAGATATTCCGTCATAAATTAAAATATTCACACTATTTTTATACTAATTGAGCCCTACAGAAGATACAAGAAAAAACAAAACCAACCAACCAACAAACAAAAAACCCTTCAAATCATGGAGATTAACTACACTCATGAATATACAAGAGATAAACAATCTCACCCTTATACAAACTAACTAAATAACAAAGAAAGAATATCAAAATTAACAAAACCAGAAGTGAAAGAGGGAATATAACAACAGACACTAAAAAAATCCAAAGATATTTTTAAATACCTGTACTCCACTAAATTTGAAAATCTAAGAGAAATGAAAAATTTTGTCCATAGATAGCATTGCCAAAGTTAAATCAAGATAAAAAAATCATTTAAATATAACTATAACCCCCTAGTGAAATAGAAGCAGTTGCCAAAACACTCCTAGACTAAAATAGGCCAGGGCCAGACATTTTTAGAACAGACATTCAAAATTCTACCAGACCTTCAAAGAAGAGTTATGGCAATACTCCTCAGATTATTCCGCACAATTGAAACAGAAGGGACATTGGTAAATTGTCCTATAAGGACACAATGACCCTGATAGCCAAACATGCAAAGATTTAACAAGCAAAGAGAATTTCAAACCAAATTCCCTCATGAATATTGATGCAAAAGTACTCAATAAAATCTAAGAAACTAGCAAAAAGATTATCCACCATTGTCATGTCATCCCCCAAAAATCTGAGATGGCTCAACACACAGAAATTATCCAATGTAACACACCATATAAGCAATACGTAATTAAAAAAACACATCATAATCTAATTAGATGGTGGAAACACCTTTAATAGAATACAACTCCCCTTAATGATAATAGTCTTACAGAGATTAGTGATAAAAGGGACAGCTAAACAGACAATATTGACTTGAATGGAGAGAAACTTAAAAAAATAATTCCACTAAAATCAAGGAGAAAAAAAGGTTGTCCTCTCTCCCTATATCTATTCAAATAGTACTTGAAGTTCTAACTAGAGCAATAAGACAACTGAAGGAGAAAAAGGGGATACAAATTAAAGTATTAAAGGAAGAAGTCAAAGTATTATTATTTGAGTATGGTCTGATGTGGGTTTGCATTCCACTTCACCACTGGGATGCCAGGACCCTGCTCAGGGAAATGAAACACTAGGGAATTAGGCTATGTTCCTTCCCTACTGTGCCATTGGGGAATCAGGCTGGTGGCACACCAAGACTTGCTCAGGGTAGGCAAAATGAGGCCTAAGATGGGGGCCCAGCCCATATCTCTCCAGGTGAGAAACAGTGCAGCTTGGGGCTGAGGCTGTGGTTCTCTAACTTCTAGGCACCCAGATGCTACTGGGAACCTAAGGTGTTAAGAACTGGGGCCCACATGCTCAAGGACAGGAGTCTGGTTCGGAGCAGTCTCAAATACCTTCTACTCTCTATTATGAGAATTGCTGGAGTTCCTCGATATGATGAACCTTACCAGTTTTTCTATCTGGTGACATGATTCCACTTACCCCACAGTATGGTACTATACATAAGATGCTAGAAAATTCTACCAGAGAATTCCCATAGCTGATAAATACCTTCAGCAAAATGGCCAGGTACAAGATTAACTTTTTTTTAAAAAAAGAAAGAATAGAAAAAGACAAGAAAAAGATAAGAAAAATCAGTAACCCTCCTATATCCAAATGACAAAAAGACTGAGAAAAAATAGAGAAACAATCCTATAACTTTATTTTTTAATTTTATCTTTAATGATAATTCTTAAATGCTTTAAACTTCCTTGTAACCCACCACCCATCAGAGGTAGTTGAAAAGAAAGGATACACAAGAAGTGGACCTGTTTGAAGGGTTCTTTGGAGCAACTCCTGTCTGTGTTTTATGGAAATCAGCAGTTCACTTTTTGGGCAGCAGCAGCTCAATCCACTCAAAAACTCCTCATGGATACACCAGTAGTCTAGTTCAGTAGAGGTAGCAACAGTGGTGATACTATCTAGCAGACAGTCAGTCCTCAGCCTCAGCTTCTAGTCAGCAGGAGGGACCAACAAGAACACCAGAAGTTTTCATCTGTGCCTCTCTCAAGGAATCAAAAATCAGTGAAGACATGAGACCCACAAGCATTCACAGCTAACTGTACCAGCAAGCCAAGATCTGTGTCTATCACTCCGTGGAGTCCTATTTATACCCTCCAAACATCACTGGTCCTCTATGTGCCTTGCATCAGCACATGTCTTGCCTCAGAACAGGTATTGCCTCAACACATGCATCCAGTCAGCCTGACTCCTGGGAAGTGGCAACAAACTCTAGAATATCACGCACAGTTTTTTGGTGTGTTTCTCTCTATAGTGTCCTGACAAATGAAGCTCAACTACATAATGTAAGGCAGACCAATACATGTGTGTTGTTAGCAAAGAATCTTTCATCATGTGTCACATGCTTGCTTTAGCAGATGATCCTCTCTCCTATTTCTGCTTCAGTGAAATGTTCTTCACAAGCCTGCCTTAGCCTTTCACACTTGTGTCCACTTTAATGAAACTGTTCCTTCATGTGTTTGCACCAGCAAAACACATATAATATACCACAAACAATATAATATACCTTGGAGTAGCCCTACCCATGCATGTAAAAGTCTTGTGTAACAAAAACTTCGTCTTTGAGTAAAGAAATTAAAATGATATCAGTAGGTAGAAAGAGTGTCTATATTCATGTATCAGTAGGATTAACATAGTAGACATGGGCATCTTACTACAGAGCAATCTATACATTTAATTCAACAAAATTCCCCAACAAAATTCCAACACAATTGTTTTTACAGACCTTGAAAGGGTAATACTTAACTTCATATGGAAAAAACAAAACAAAACAAAACAAAACAAAACAAAAAAACCAGAAAGCCAGGATACCTATAACATTCTTCACAAGTGAGAACAGGTGAGAACTTACCAAGTTATCATGATCCTTGATTTTAAGCTCTACTAAGAGCTACAGTCATAAAAAATATATGTCATTTGCATAAAAAGACAGACTGATAAGCCTAATCAAATTGAAAACTCAGCCATAAATCCATGTACCTCTGGACACCTGATATTTTATAAAGAAGCCAAAATTATAAAATGGAAAAAAGAATACATTTTCAACTAAATGTGCTGGTCTAACTGCAGGTCAGCATGTAGAAGAATGCAAATAGATCTATATCTATTATCCCACACAAAACTCAAATGCTAGGGGATCAAAGATCTGAACCTAAAAAAACCAGAAACACCAAGCCTGAAAGAAGAGAAAGTAGGAAGGAGCCTTGAGCACATTGGCACAGAAAACAACTTCCTAAACAGAGTAGCAATATCACAAGCCCTAAGACGAATAATTAATAAATGGGACAACATGAAACTGTAAAGTACATTGTCATTAGTCAAAATGGCAATGTACAGAATTGGAAAAGTTTTTCATCAACTTCACATTCAATAGATGGCTAATATCATATCAAGAATTCAAAAACCATTGGCACAGAGGAAAATTTTCTGAGGAGAACACCAATGTCTCAGGCGCTAAGATCAACTATAGACAAATAGGAACTCATAAAATTGAAAAGATTCTGTAAGGCAAAGGACACAGTCATCAGAATAAAACATCAAACTATAGATTGGGAAAGATCTTTACCAATCCTATACCCAATAATGGCTAATATCCAATATATACAAAGAAATCAAGAAGTTAGACACCAGGGAACCAAATAATGAGGTACAGAGCTAAACAAAGAATTTTCAACTAAGAAACCTTGAGTGGTTGAGAAACACCTAAAGAAAAATTCAACATCCTTAGTCATCAAGGAAATAGAAATCAAAATGTCCCTGAGATTCGACCCCGCAACAGTCAGAATGGCTAAGATCAAAAACCCAGGTGACAGGATATACTAGAGAGTAGGTGGAGAAAGAGAAACACTCCTCTATTGTTGGTAGAAATGCAAACTGGTACAACTACTCTGGAAATTGGTGGTTCCTCAGAAATTTGGACATAGTGCTACCTGAGCACCAAGGTAACTTCTGTGCATATATCCAGAAGATGCTGCAACATATAACAAGGACACATTCTCCACTATGTTCATAACAGCCTTATTTATAATAGCCAGAAACTGGAAACAACCCAGATGTCCCACAACAGAGAAATGGGTACAGAAAATGTGACACATTTACACAATGGAGTACTACACAGCTATTAAAAACAATGACTTCGTGAAATTCTCAGGCAAATGGATGGAACTAGAAAATATCATCCTGAGTGGGATAACCCATCCACAAAAGAACACACATGGTATATACTCACTGATAAGTGGATATTAGGCAAAAAACTTGGAATACCCACGATAAAACTTACAGACCATATGAAGCTCAAAAAGAAGGAAGACCAAAGTGTGGATGTTTCTGTCCTACTTAGAAAAGTACTAAATACTGGAAGTAGATGGAGGGAGGGATCTGGAAGGGAGAGAGGAGGGGAGGGTAAAGGGGAAGCAAGATCAGGTGTGGGAGGAGATGGAGAAGAAGTACAGAGGGTCAGGAAATTGAACAAAGGTGTATAGCAGTGTTGGATGCAGAACTGGTGGTGGCCACCAGAAAGTTCCAGATGCCAAAAAAGCAAGAGGCTCACAGGACCCAATAGGGAAGACATTAGCTGCTGGACCCAATGAAGGGGAAAGAGAACCTGTAGAGATCATATCCAGAAATTAAGCATGGCCACCCACTTATCTCAAAAAATATTAACCCAGAATTTCTCCTGTCTAAATGAAATACAGAAACAAAGAGTGGAGCGGAGACTGAAGAAAAAGCCACCCAGAAACTGTTCTACCTGGAGGGGTCCATCCCACATGCAGAACCAAACCTAAATACTATTGCTGATGCCAAGAAGTACTTGCTGACAGGAGCCTGATATAGCTGTCTCCTGAGAGGCTCTGCCAGAGCCTGACCAATAGAGATGCAGATGCTTGCAACCAATCATAAGACTGAGCAAGCATGGGGACCCCAATGGAGGAGTTAGGAGAAGGACTGAAGGAGCTGAGGGGGTTTGCAACCCCACACGAAGAGCAACAATATCAACCAGCTAGACCCCCAGAGCTCCCAAAGACTAACCCACCAACTGAAGGGTACACGTGGCACCAGCTGCCTATGTAGCAGAGGACTACCTTATATGGAATCAATGGAAGTGAAGGCCCTTGGTCCTGTGAAGGATAGATGCCCCAGTGTGGGTGAATGCTAGGGTGGTGAGGTGAGGGGAGTGGGTTGGTGAAAGACCACCTTTATAGAAGCAGGGGGGACAGGGTATGGGATAGAGGGTTTGCAGAGTGGAAATAGGGAAGGGGGATAACATTTGAAATGTAAGGAAGTAAAATAATCAATAAAGTGAAAATAAAAATGAAAAGAAACTAAACATTGACAAACCACATAATCCAATTAAAAATGGGATACAGATCTAAACAGAGAATTCTCAATAGAAGAATCTCAAATAGCTAAGAAGAACTTAAATAAATGTCCAACATCCATAGTTATCAAGGAAATGCAAATCAAAACTACATCAAGATTCCATCATACACTTGTCAAAATGGATAAGATCAATAACAGAAGTGACAGCTCATGCTAATGGGGATATATATAAAGCTGAACAGTTTTCCATTCCTGGGGGGAGTGTAAACTTGCACAGCCACTATGATAATCAACATGGCAGTTTCTCAGAAAACTAAGACTTTATCTAGCTCAAGATCCAAGTATACCAATTTTTGGCATATATATAAAAGATACTCCAGCCCGCCACAAGAACTATTGCTCAGCTCTGTTCACTGAAGTTTTTTTTTTTCAAATAGCAAGAAACTGAAAACAATGTAGAAACACATCAACAGAAGAATGGATAAGTAAACTGTGGTACATTTACACAATGGAGTATTAGTTGATAAAAAATGTGACATCAAATAAAAATTTCAGGTAAATGGATGGAACTAGAATAAAAGCATCTTGATCTAGGTGACTCAGACTCAGAAAGACTAGTATGTATAAGTGGATATTCACTGTTAAATTAAGGAAAGCCATGCAAAAATGCATACACCAAGTGAGACTAAGTAACAAGGAAGTGGGGTAGGGGGAGATTGATCTCCCTGGAAAGAGAAAAAGAATAGACTTTACTGGTAGACTTAGAGTGAGTTTGGATGTGAATAAGAAGGATCAGGTAGAGGAAGGAGTAATGAAGGAAAAGAATAAGGGGAAAAGTCACTGGAATTGGAAGTCATCTGGTAGGTACTATGGAAACCTAGTACAGAGAAAACTTCCTGGAATCTATGAGTGTGACCCTAGCAAGGGCTCCTCGTAATAGAGGTTATGGAGCTTGACTAAGAAGGTTTGAGTATTAATACCACCAAACATACAGTTAACTTAAAGAAAACATGCTTTAGCAATTCAGCCCACATGACACTCAGAATAGTGAAGTTATATATCACAGTGGATTAAAAGACTGATGAGCTAGGTAAATGACTAAGAATATATGAATAGCACTGGTGGCAAAATTCTGTTATAGACTGTAGTGAAAATACCAAGGGCTATTTGATGCGTTCACTACTACCTTAGAGTGTTTTGCAGAGCTCACATTCTATTACATTGGACTTTATAGATCTTCAGAGTCTATGATCTTTATAGACTAGCTGGTGAGTGTATTTTCTGGACATGTGTATGTCAATATCTAAATTTCTATGGTTTTCTTTTAATAAAACAAAATAAAGATTATCAGGGTAGTAAGCAGAATTGTGAGATTATCCTATAAGCCTTATCTTCAGAATTAAGCCCCTGATTATGTTATATTACATGGCAGAGGGATTGTGAAGATGTAATTAAGATTTTTAATCCATTGGCTTTGCATTAATTCAAGCAGAAATTAACCAGGTGAGCTCAGCTTAATTCCAGGAACCATTTAAAAACCAAGTTTTCTTCGACTCTTTGTAGATAGAGAGATTTTAAAATGGAAGAACTTAGCTATGTGGGAAGTTCTTATTGTTGTGATGGAAGCAGCTGAAAGGCAGGGACCTAAGAGCACACTCAGAAGCAAAGGCGGCCTTTGTCCTGAAGCAAGGAAGGAAACAGACTTAAGTCCTATAACCACAAAGTAATGAACTTCCACATTGTTTTGTGATCTCTCTTTACAGGATTTCACTGAGAAATTCATGTTGGCTTTGAACTTTTCTTCCCCATGGTTCTATCTTCCATATACTGGTGTAAGAGTTGAAAGCTCTATCTGAAAAAGTAAAATATTTTATTCTGAAGAACTCTTATAAAAACCTGAAGAATAAACCTGGAAATAGAATTATTTTTTTAAATCTCAAGATGATAACAGACCAGCTGGCATGCTGACATTGAAAATAGAGAATTTATTCCGAACACCCTAACATTCATTCCGACTTAGTGAGAGTAGGAAGGATCATTTTGAGTCACTAAAGTTAAAAGAGTGTTTAGGTAGCAGTATATGATGGTATTGGATATTTTTTGTTGTTGTTTTTTTGTGGTTGTGGTTTGATGACAACCTCTCAAGTAGGGAAACAAACAATGCAGGATGATTTACAGCAGTGGTCCTCAACATTCCTAATGCTAAGATTGTGGTGAGCCCCCAGCAGTTACCAATTACAAATAGCTTCTCAGCTAGGGATGAGACTGCTGGGAGAGGGAGAGTTAATTTTCTTTAAGGTTTGGTCCCTGGTAAAGTCTGACCACACTTCAACAGAATCCCTAACATTAATTGTATTACATGAGTCCAAAAATGGGAAAAAAAGGTTAGAGTCCTCATGATTTTATTACTTCTCAATGCTATCACCAACTAAGGAAAAATCCTTCAATATTTGAGCATGATAGGGATAAGGGTTGCATATTCTAATGTAGATAACTGTTAACTCTTAAACGTCATACCAATGACATCTGCTTTATATGTTAAACATCAAGCATTCTATGTGCCTATCCACTCCACCTCCTTGCTCTTCTTCTGGAATATTTCTAGCAGCACTTTCATTTGGCAATGTCTTACAGTAGCTACAGGAATGTAATATCCATGCTGAAAAGTGAAAAGGGATCATGTGAAAAAATAAGCAATGCTGTGAGAGTCAAGGTAAAAAGGAGTTTTGAGAACATTATAGAAAAATATAAAATATTACAAAGACTCATAGGAGATGACACCTAGACAATTTGAGGGACTAATAGGGAAGACTCAAAAGTAAGTGACAATATGAATCCTTTAATGAAATCTAGAGGTTCTGATAAATTAGTGCAAACTGAATTTTCTACTAGGCAAGAAAGGAAAGGAGAGTAACATGACTAAAGTCCGAATTGGGAATGGTGCATTCATAACCCAAACCATGTGCTAGTCTTTAGATGTTGAGTAAGACTTATCTAGAACTGGCAAAGGAAAGCAAGCTGTGTTTCTAACTTCTGAGCTCTTCAGCTATTGCATGTCCAGTTTCTGCCACAACCAAGGAGAAACTTTTCTTTTTTGTCAATAGCTACAAAAGTACCTAAAGGGTGGGATGATTTATTAATAATCACAGGTAGATTTTCATGTGAAAATGTATTCCTAGTTATTATTTTAGTGTAATTGCATTAAATTCCTTAGGCAGAATATTGCCAGGATAGCACATACATTTTACAGATTTATGTTCAGTTGACTGTCATCTTACCTTCTAGCATTGTTAGAATTTATTCCATAAACAATTTGCCTTTTTCTCCTTCTTCCTTCTTTCCTTTCTTCCTCACTCCTTTCCTTCTTTCCTCCCTTTCTCTTTCTTTTGTTCTTTCTTGCTGTGTCTTCTTCTATGAGTGTGCATATGCACACATGTGTATAATAGTTGTGTGTACTTGTGCATGTATATGTTAAATCTCAGTCAATTATTGATTGGTAAGGTGGAAACTTCTCATTTAATACTACTTGCCAATTTTTCAGTATGGAGTTAAAAGACTGCAAAACATTTGGACTTAGCTATGTTTGTGTGGAAAACTAGCTGATGAAAAATCATTGTCACATTACACAGATGTTATCATGAGGACTAATGAACCATACCTAAAAATGTCTCCTCTACACTTTTAGATTGTGAAAAATTATATTTGAGTTAACAAAACAAGACCTCAAACTGGAAATCTTAGTATTTTGTATAGGGACTTGGTATACTAAGGTAATTTAGCATAGGAATTTGGGTGAATCTTAGAGGGATTTGCATTTGATGATAACCATTTAGTCTGTTCAAATGGCTAATTGCTGAGAGGAAGTGAGACGTCATACATTGTAGGACAGTGTGAGGCAGTAGTCTGTTCCGGTAACTTAGTAACTTAGGTTCAGTCGAGTATTTGGCTTTGAGCCCTGGAGCCCCTGTGGGCAATTTCTGCTTGTGGGGCAGAAGGAGCTTAGCCATAACTCCTGAATCTTTGGTTCCTGTTTCAATCACAACCCCTCACAGCTGCCCCCACAGGAGATGTGTGCTCTGCTGGACCTTATCCCCAGTCATCTGACACAAGTCAGACATGCTACACTTCATACAATAAAAGGAGCGGTTTGCCTCCTCCTCTTTCTCTTGCTCTTTGCCTCTACTCTCTCTCCTCTTGTTCTCTCTCTCCTCTCTTTCCTGCTCTTTGTTCTCTTCTCTTATCCTCTTGTTCTCTTGCTTTCTTTCTCTCCTTCCTCTCCTTTCCTTCTCTCTATTTAACAGGCCTATTTTCTCCTTCTTACAGTAAAATATCTCATTTATACATTGCCTCTGTTTTAACTAACGAATGTCCTGCCAGCAGGCCTCAACACTAGGGAAAGAGAGAGCTCCAGGTCTCAACACCAGGCCCTGCCTTTGGTACAACAACTGCTGCCCGACTTGGGCCAAGGAACCCTTGCTCTGCGCTAACAGAACAGCTGCACTGCTACTTTTTCCCTATCCCCTTTGTTTCCTTTCGTTCCCAGACCCCAGTGGCATCTGTGGTGTCCAGCAGCTCGGAACCTATGTCCCAGGCTTCCCGACAGGCCAAGGGATCACTCCCTTATAGCTGTCTGGTTACCTCTATCTACCACAGACTGTGACTCCGGGGACTCCGTTGCCCCCTGGACTGAGGTAAAGTGCACAGACAGACAATTTAAACTTGCCTGGTCAGAGATCACCGTCTGTGGCCCAAGTGTACAGCTCAGCAGGAGAAAAAGCACTTTGTGCTAGAGAAACTCACCCCCTTCCTCCCCCTCACCCCCGTGGTGTGCAACTGGGGTAGAAGGCAAATATCGGCTGAAGGCACAACCAGTTAACTAAACCGTGAGTGAGACAGTTCAAAAACTGGGCATTTCTGTCTCTGTCTCTGTCTCTGTCTCTGTCTCTGTCTCTGTCTCTGTCTCTGTCTCTCTCTCTGTCTCTCTCTCTCTCTCTCTCTCTCTCTCTCTCTCTCTCTCTCTCTCTCTCTCTCTCTCTGA
>JADRCD010154536.1:0-12421 GCA_019843815.1 Montemys delectorum | reverse complement strand
TTTTTGTGGCAACTCTCTCCACAGTGAAAGAAAAACAGAGCTAAAAACTGTTAAAAAACTATTTAGTATAAGGTCAGTTTCTTTAACAGCTTTATCAGAAAAAAATACATAGTTTTATTACTTCTAATATAAAAGACAGAAGACCATTATGAAATGTCAAGTCATATCAGTTATTGCATTTTTTTCAATAAGTTTATCAGCTGCTTTACCAACTGATAAGTAAAAAATGAAAAGCAAAGTTTGATATTTAAGCAATAATTTAGCTATGAATAAATTGTCTCCTGAAAGATGTAAAGTGCTTCAAAGTTTTATAAAGTTTTATAAATGTTTCTGGGTGAAAAGAAAGGAAAATGTATTATCATTTTCAACTGAATGCCTTGGAATATATTCAAACATTTCCTTAGAAATTTCAAGTAGACTGAAGTTGTACGTAATCTTCAAAGTACACAGTCTTTGTTCTTATGGCTACCGACTGTCAACACTGGTTCTCTTAATCTAATACTATATTTTTAAAATGCTATTATAAATCTGCTTTTTAAAACATTTTTGCAGGGGCTAGAAAGTTGGCTTATGGTAAAGAGTACTGGTTGCTCTTCCAGAGGACCTGGGTTCCATTCTGAGCACATATATGACAGCTCTCAACCATTAGTACAGTCCCAAGGGACCCAACACCCTCTTCTGGCATTTATGAGCACCAAGCAAGTTGTGAACATACATACATTCAAGCAAATATTCACACATATAAGATAAAATAATACTATTTTTGACTATAAAAAGACATTTTATTTCTAAATAAAAGTTAAAAGACACTTCTTTTTAAAACAGTGAATGCAAAATGCTGTTTCAATGTTCCTCTATCTGTTGAAACTTGCTCTGTGTCCTAATATGTGGCAGCACACACAAGACCCTCACAAGCCCAAGTCAGGCAAAGTCACAGCCTGAAGAAGGAGAACTAGACACAGAAGTCCCACCCCTAGCCAAGAAGCTATTTGTGATGGATAGCTGCTGGGAGAAACTGGGAGAGGAGAAATAAGCTTTCTTCAATATCGTGACAATGGGTATATCAATCACTGTGTGGTTTGAGTAGAAATAACCCTCATTTGTTTGATGCATGGTCATTAGACAGTGGTGCTACTTGACAGGGGTTAGGAGGTGTGGCCTTGTTGGAGGAAGTATGGCAGGAGAAGTAGGCTTTGGGGGTTCAAAGGCCCAGTGTTCCTGCTATGTGTGCAGTCAGATGTAGAACTCTGAGCTCCTCCAGACCACGTCTGTCTGCATGCTGCCATCCATCATGCTAATACTAAACCTCTGAACCATGAGCAAGCCCCGGTTAAACTCCTATAAAGCTTCTCTTTACAGGAGTAGCTGTGGTCACTGTGTCTCTTCACAGCAATAGAACATTAACTAGGACAGAGGTTCTCGGCCTGTGGGTCACAATCCCTTTAGGGGGTCAAACGACCTTTTCACTGCGGTTGTATATCAGATATCCTGCACATCAGATATTTACCTTGTGATCCATAACAGCAACAAAATTACTGTTATGAAGTAGCAATGAAAATAATTTTACAGTTGAGGGTGACGACAACAGCATGAAGACCTGTGTTAAAGTGTCTCAGCATTAGGAAGGTTGAGAACCACTGAATTAAGACAACCAAAACATAGGCCAGGCCTTATGCTCAGAACTACCTGACCAACACAAATCAGACTCCAAAGGGTTTGTGTGTGTGTGTGTGTGTGTGTGTGTGTGTGTGTACGCTTTTTGGTTTGGTTTTGTTGATTGGTTGGTTGGTTGGTTACAGGAGAAAGAACACAAAGTTAGTGAGTAGGGAAATGGGGCATGATCTGGGAGGAGTTTGGGAAGCCTAAATATATTGTATAAAATCCTCAAAAAATAAATATTAAAAAAAGAAAAGAGAATAAAAGTAAGAAACAGTTAAACAATTATTTCATGTCAACATCAGTCAATCTGAAAGAGAATTCAAAGCCTACAAATAGGTATCAAAGATTATGCAGAAAAAATAATCATTCTTTGGACAATTTAGAACAATAAATGGAGCACATCTTGTCAATGCCTCTGGTCTTGAGTCTGAAAGAGGAAACAACCTATTTCCTAACCCTTAAAGTTGGCTATTACTCTGCTAGTTTTGTAAGAATCTTATGGGCTTTAGAGGAAACCATGCAAGCAGTATTAGAACAGTATTCAATTATTAATTATATAGCTTCTCTCTAACTTTAAAATATTAGCTGCTATTCCCTCCTTGCATAGAATATTCACAACTGAAGTATTCTCAACTCTCTCATTGGTTTAAACTGAAATTCCACATAATACCTCATATAGACAGATGCGTTCACTTTTGTCCTAGACCCCACCCAACTAATAGTCATGCAGAGCTTAAAATGTAATTATTTATAGATTAACACCACCACTTTAGGAGTTCAATGTGCCAAAACATGAAGTGGCTATCAAATAATCATGTAATAACAAAAATTAACTAAATAATACAAATTTCTTGTGTGGTCAGCTAAATATAAAGGTTAGTACACATGAAAACTTTAAAACTTTCAAAAATCTCACTTAGCTTTCTCAATGTGAAGGGAAAATGTATTCCAAGTTCTAAAAGAACTGAGAAATGTTTCCATCCTTCATTCAGATATCGCTGACTTTCCAGGAACAGTAGTAGTGCACAGCTACAATCCCAGCATTCACTAGTTCTGAGAGCTCAAGGACCACCCAGAATATCTGGCAAGACAACGTCCTTAAAATAATTTTTTAAAAAAAAAAATGAATTACAGTGGAGGTTTCTTTGGAGTCTTAGTTATGTCATGTGATGTTTTTCTGGAAACTCTCTTATGAGAGATTGTTTTTGCTGAAGTAGACACTTGGGAGAATGTTGTGCTGAGAATAGACATGTGGTGTTTTCCTAGAAGCAGCCTGGACAGGGGGCATATGATGTTTTGCTAGAGCAGGCGCTTGAGAGAACACATGATGTTTGAAAGAGGCACAAGTATAAGCCAACAGACAGTGGATGATGCTGCGTGGTATTGGTGTGCCTTACCACTCTTTGTTGGGCAACCTTGAGCTTTGCTGACAGTGATGTATGACATTGGTTCACCTTACCGTTCTTTGCTGGTCATCATTTGCTGTGACTTCATAGAGAGAAACATTACCAAAGAATATGTGATGGTGTTCTGGCAGCTTCTTACCCTTCCCGCTGACTCAGGCCAATTGGCACAGCTTTGCAGTTTCTTCTGAATCAACCTGCTGTTGCTAATTTGTGAATGATGTTTGCAAGTGGATCAAGTTGTCGCTGATGATTCCTGACAACACTGGTTGGAGTCCGTCCAAAAAATTATTTTTAAACAGGTCTATATCCTCCTTTGCTCTATTATCCTTTCCTTTCCACTACCCTGGTGGGTAGTAGGGAGGTTAAAGTATTTAAGAGCCCTTATTAAAAGTAAGTTTTGAAAAATCTAAGCCTACAATGAATTGCTTTTGCTCTATCATCAGGGTACACAAGATGTAAAAGATAGAAACTTTAAATGCATCTGGGGATTCAAGTTAAGCATGAGAACCCTCTGGGGACTATTCTCATGAAGCTTGGAGAATGCTCAGTGCTAACAGTGCTTGTTCTGGAAGCATGAGACCTGAGTCAACTCCGCAGCACCCGCATAAAAACCCAGTCATGGATGTCCATGCCTTTAACAGCAAAAAAATATTAAGAAAGACTCAAAAATGACCAGGTTGCTTTAGGAGAGAACCAAAAAGAACATCCTGAAATGAAAACCAAGACTGCTTAAGACCTGAATTGAAGGCAAAGTAGCAGATTAGATAGTGCTGAAATAATGATTAGTAAACTGAAATAAGAGATAAGAAGCAAAGAATCTGAATAGAAATTCAAGCAACAAGGTAATTTTTTCATCAAATCCTCTTTGGATGTTTTTTAATGGCAACTTTTCCATATTGTCAATATTTTAGAGCAATAGGTATTTCTGTACTTTAGGAGGACAGAAAGAGTAGTGTAAACTAACAAGCTATTTAAGCAATACATGTAAAACAAACCAAAAAAACTCAAAAAAAAAATTCTATCATTTGGCCAAAAAGGTCTGCTCTATAGACTATGTCCTGAGATGTACTAGAAACCAACAAGTTTTGTCATGGTTCTGAAATTGGTCTTAAGTCCAACAAAAGGGAGTCAGAAATCTGTCACAAGGAACAACTAACAAATATGTTCTAATTTAGCCCCTTGGAACTATGTTAGTTTTGGTTCTGTAACATTAAATAATTATATTCTCAAGTTTCTTTTAAGAGCAAATTACAATAGCCTCTGATTTTATTTGTATAAATTAATAAATCAGATGCTCATGCAATCATGAACACGAATCCATCCTGAGAGGCTCTGACAGTGCCTGACTAATACAGAAATAGAGGCTCACAGCCATCCATTGGACTGAGCAAGGGTCCCCAATGAAGGAGCTAGAGAAAAGACCCAAGGAGCTAAAGGGTTTGCAGACCCTTTGGACAAACAACAATATGAACTAACTAGTACCCTTAAAGCTCCCAGGGGTTAAACCACCAACCAAAGAGTACACATGGTGGGACTAATGGCTCCAGCAGCATATGTATAGCAGAGGATGGCCAAGTCAGTCATCAACAGGAAGAGAGGCCCTAGGCCCTGTGAAGGTTCTATGACCCAGTGTAGAGGAATGCCAAGACCAGGAAGCGGGAGAGTGTGGGTTAGTGAGCAGAGGGAACAGGGTTTTTTTTCCCCCCAGAGGGGAAACCGGGAAAGGAGATATCATTTGAAATGTAAATTTAAAAATCTAATAAAAAATTAATTAAAAATCCATATACAAATATGGATAATGGACAGAGTGACTGGCGATTCTTTCTATTTGTTGGGACTATAATTCTTGATATTCTCTCTTGCTCCACAGTATTTTCCAAAATATGTGTAAATAAAAGTAAGGCTACCTTTTAATTTAATAATAATATAGTTAGACCTTAACTTGCTGACCTCAAATAAAATCCTCAGAGCTGGAAAACATTACTACCAAGTTTCATTTTGTAAAGTAGGTTACATTCATAATAAAATCACATTTAAAGACTCCTTTTCAAGTTATTTCAAGCCTCTCCCTGGAATGATGGAATTTGCATTTATTTAAGTTAATATGCAAATGTGCCACTCAGCTCTTCCACATCACTCTCCAGATCTAAAATTTCTCTAAACCAAGATGAAGGTTTTCCTTGTTCTCCATGTTTTCTCTATAGCACTCTGGACACTGCAAGTACTCAATAACTATAATCTTTACACACAGTGTTGATACTCGCCCCAAGCCATCCCTTTCCTTGATCATTTAAGGATGCTCTGAATCTAATCCATGACATCATTACCCATTCTCTATTAGAGACAGTGAAAGTCAAGGAAGAGCATGTGACTGTGTGTTCTGGAAAAGCTGCCACATTAACTAAGAATAGCACAACATAAATATTTTCCTAAAGTGTTTCTGGTAGACACATAAGTTTACTCAGCTGCCTCTAGCACATTCCTGAAAAATAAAATCTAAAGTCACCAACCTAAAGTGCTGTATTGTCTTACAGCTTGAACATTAAAATGTTAAGAAGGAAGAAATCTTACAAGTTTCCTGCTCTTTAATATGTAAATTTCACTAACAGCAATCGTTTATAGGCAGCTGTTGCCTTTAATATTTCAACTTCTTCATGCTGAGATGCTTAAAACCTATCCAGTTTTCAGAACTGCTTTCTCATTAAATATCAGCGTTACTAATTACTAAGTAATAACTCTTCCCTCCTGCCTGAGAATTATGGAGGAGGGGGGAAAATGCAATAGATTTTGAGCAATAGACTAATTAAAATATTTTCTTATCATGAAACTTGTTTAAGGTTACACAGAAATTATAATAAGTGACTTTGTTTCTCTTCCTTTGCTTAGCATGCATCATTTAGATTTGGTTTCTTTTCTCTTTCCACAATCCACAATGTTCACTGCTAGTTAGTGAAAGCCCCATTGTCAGTCCAGCTCCACAGGATGCAGAGTAGTGATCCTTGATGAATTAAAGATAAAATATTTCAAAAAAAATTCTATAAAAGAAACGGGATATTGTAATCATGATATTCTTTTCTTTTCTGTGACACCTTCTTACACTTCAGTTCTGGGATAATGACATTTTGTGGCCTACGTATTAAATAATCCATATACATCCTCTTGTTTATTTCTTCCTGCCTTGTGGAAGCAATAATAAACTTCAGTTCAGTCCCATGCAACTTTATGTTATTTTTTTCCCTGGATTTTCACTATATTAACAATAATAACGAAAAAAATAGCCAATTTGACAGCAATAACCTCTTGGTCCCCAAAAAGTGGCTTTTAATAATCAGAGCCAACCATTAATCAATTAAAAAATGAGCTGATCTCTAGACATTATAACTTTTCCATTTGCAAACTTGTTCTCCCTCTCTGTCTCTCTCTGTCTCTCTCTTTCTCTCTCTCTCTCTCTCTCTCTCTCTCTCTCTCTCTCTCTCTCTCTCTCTGTGTGTGTGTGTGTGTGTGTGTGTGTGTGTGCACGCGCGCACATGGGAATGCTCAGAAGAACTGAATGAATGAATGAATGAATGAATGAATGAATATCTCACACACAGTACTGGTAACAAGCCCTAAAATAACATATCACTATGAGAGTGAATTTGTATACAAGACACAATTCCTGTTTTCTACAGAAGAGCAGTAGAAATGGGAAGGAGTGAATGAAGCAACGAGACAGAATCAAGTACAAACTACTCTCCTAAAACATTCACAGGGCAAGTGTAGCTCAGGCTATCACTTGAAGATAAAACATTCTCCTCACAGGAGTCAGGATGTCCACTCCACGCAAAGAAAACAGCATGTGCAGACAGTATGGAGTCTGGGTGCAATACTTTAGGAAACCAGTAGGCAGTCTCACACATAATTAAACAAACGCTCCCCCTTGCAATCAAACAATTCCACCTGTACATACTTACCTAAAAGAGATAAAGCAATAGACTTCCTCCTCCCAAAATAAGATTTTAGCAAGATTTTAAAAGGACTAATTTGTTCACAAACAAAAACTATAAAACAGCACCCATAAACTAAATGAACTGAGCAGTGTTCATACAGTAGAACAGCAGTTTCTCCTGCTTTGTTCAATAACAGATAATTTCAAAACACAAGTTGAGGTGAAGAAACCAAACAACAGAGAGTATATACCACATGTGTGCACATTTATAAAGTTCAGGAGCAGGTGATCCTAGTCAGTGCTGATGTGGGTAAGAGCAGTAGTTTAGGGGATATGAGGACAGTCGAAGGAAAGGGAGAAAGGAAGCCCTGGCCCTGTGAAGGTTCTGTGCCCCAGTGTAGGGGAATGCCAGGGCCAGGAAGTGGGAGAGGGTGGGGTGGTGAGCAGGGGGAGAGGGGAGGGAACAGGGGATTGTTTTAGTTTTGGGTTTTTTTTTTTTATTTTATTATTGTATTTTTTTTTCTTTTTGGAGGGGAAACTGGGAAAGGAGATATTGTAAATAAAGAAAACATCTAATAAAAATAAATAAATAAATAAATAATATTGTTTTAAATAATAAAAATATAAAAAAATAAAAATTAGTAATTAACAAAAAATAAAAAATAAAAACGATTTAAAAAAAGAAAAAAGAAAGTGAGTGAAGAAAAGTTTTTTATTTATTTATTTGCTGATTTATTTATATTGCATGCTGCCCCTCTTCCCCATGCCCTCCTTATAAAGACCCTCTCTCTCCCATTCTCCTCTGCGAGGGCTCCCCCCCAATCTTCCCCCAGACCCTAGCATATCAAATCTCTGCCAGATTAGGTGCATCATCTCTCACTGAAGCCAGTCAAGGCAGTCCTGTTGGGGAGTAGATACCACAGTCAGGCTACAGCTTTAGGGAGAGCCTCTGCTCCAGTTGTTGAGTGACCTACATGGAGATGGTGATGGTTTGAATATGCTTGTCCCAGGGAGTGGCACTATTTGGAGGTGTGGCCTTGTTTAAGGAAGTGTGTCACTACGGGTATGGGCTTTAAAACCCTCATCCTAGGTGCCTGGAAGCCAGTCTTCTCCTATCTGCCTTCAGATGAAGATGTTGAACTCTCAGCTCCTCCTGTGCCATGCCTGCCTAGAAGCTGCCATGCTCCCGCCTTGATGATAATGTACTAAACCTCTGACCCTTTAAGCCAGCTCCAAGTAAATGTTGTCCCTTATAAAAGTTGCCTTGGTCATAGTGTCTGTTCACAGAAATAAAACCCTAACTAAACCAGAGACTGAGCTGCATGTCTGCTATATATGTGTCACGGGCCTAGTTCAAGCCCTTGTGTGTTCTTTGGTTGGTAGCTCAGTCTCTGGGAGCTCACAGTGGTCCAGGTTAGTTGACTCTGTTGGTCCTTCTGTGAGGTTCCCAACCCCTTCAGGGCCTTCAGATCCTTTCCTCCAACTCATCCATAAGAGCTCCTGACCTCTATCCAATGTTCAGCTGTGGGTCTCTGCATCTGTTTCAGTCAGCTGCTGGGTAGAGCCTCTCAGAGAACATTTATGATAGGTTCCTGTCTGCAAGCATAACAGAGTATCATCAATAATGTCAGGGATTGGTTTTTGCCCATTTGATGGGTATCAAATTGGGCCGATTATTTGGTTGCTCATTCCTTCAGCCGCTTCATCTTTGTCCTTGAATTTCTTTTCGACAGGACAGATTTGGGGAGGAAAGTTTTGCAGGTGGTCTCCTTATCTCTCCACTGGGTCCTGCCTTTCTCCTGGAGGTGGCCTGTTCATATTCCACATCCCCACTGTTAGACATCTTGGCTAAGGTCACCTGCATTGATTCTGGGAGCCTTCTCCATCTCAGGTCTCTGGGATTTTCCAAAGACTCCCCCCATCCCAGTAGCTGCAGACTTCCATTCATTCTACTAGTCCTCTGGATCTCTCTCTTGTCTCTCATCACACCTAATCCTGCCCATCATTCCCCCTCCTCCTCCCCTCTTCCACTCCTCTACCCTCCCTCCTTTTGCCTCCTATGACTATTTTTGTTCCCCCTTCTAAGTGTGATTCAAGTATCCTAGCTTGGGCCTTCCTTCTTGTTTAACTTGCAACGAACTTTTTAATCCCAGCACTTAGAAGGCAGAAGCAGATTGATTCCTGTGAGTTCAAAGACACCCTCATCTATATAGAAACTGTCGGTACAGCCATATCAGTTGGTGGTGTCATTGGTCAGGTTTGTTCGAGATCTTGTGTGCATGGCTTTCCTTTCACTTTTAAAAGATGACCTAACAACAGACTTCGTGGTCCTCTGCCATTTACACTCTTACACCTTGTCTTCTGCCATGTTTCCTGAGCCTTAGCTTATAGGGATTGTGTTGTAGGTGTATCAGTTGGGATCACAATCACCCCATGATCAGTTGTTCTCTGCATTTTGACCAGTTATGGCCTTCTATAATTGTCTCTATTTTCT
Organism: Montemys delectorum; assembly: GCA_019843815.1. Classification (NCBI taxonomy): domain Eukaryota; kingdom Metazoa; phylum Chordata; class Mammalia; order Rodentia; family Muridae; genus Montemys; species Montemys delectorum. The sequence goes on along the minus strand of JADRCD010154536.1, from coordinate 2,934 downwards.
GAAAGAAAGAAAAAAAAGAGCTTCTTTGTTGAGGGGTGAGAGCTACAGTTATCTAAGCATTTTTAATTCAGTTAGGAACTATATAGAAAAGTAATTACTAGAAGAACCTCCTCTAAGATTTATGAGCTCAATAGCTAAGAGTTGGCTAGGTTTGTAGAATAAAGCATGACTATACCAGTTGACATGTCAAGATGAATAAGAGATATCTCACAGGGTTCTATCCCTAGATAAAGAACTACAGCAAGTTAATGACTACTGAGAGGGGGGAACTAGCCTTCCCCAGGGATTAGCTCCCTAATTAATTACCCAATTAATTACTTGGGTAATCAGTCTAAAAACATATACATATAAGGTACATCAAATGAACTAAGCAAGTTGTCCTGGTGTATTTATTCATATATGTGTATATACTTATATATTTATTCATATATATATAATAGCAATAAAAATAAGATTACATGAACTTAAGTTGGAGGAGAGAAAGGATATTGGAGGGAGAACAAGTCTCTTAGTCAGTGTTCTATTGCTATGAAGAGACACCATGACCATAGCATCTTACAAAGGAAAACTTTTCATTAGAGCTGGGTTCCATTTTCAGAGAATCATCATGGCAGGAAGCATGACAGCATGAAAGCAGACATAGTGCTGGACTGGTAGCTGAGAGTTCTACATCCAGATCAGCAGGCAGCATAAAGAGATTTCTTGTTGTTTTTGTTTGTTTGTTTGTTTGTTTTTTGGAGGGGAACCTGGAAAAGGAGAAATTTACATGTAAATAAAGAAAATATCTAAAAGAAAAAATAAAAAATAAAAAATAAAAAAATAAAAATAAAAACAAAAAAACAAAAACAAAAACAAAAAAACTCGGCCTGGCTTGAGTACTTGAAATCCTACACCTCACCCCCAGTGACACACTTCCTCCAACAAAGCCACACCTACTCCAACAAGGCCACACCTCCTAACCCCTGTCAAGCATCTAATGACCACCTCATTCAATATATGAGCCTGGGGAGGGAGGTCGTTCCTATTCAAACCACCACATCAAGGAATAAGGAAATGATGCAATAATACTTTATTTAAGTAAAAATAAAAATTTTAAATAACAGGAGCAAAGAAGCACACACCTGTAACCCCAATGCTGCGGAGGTAGAAACAAAAGAATCCCCAGGGCTTGCAGGCCAGTAAATCTAGCCAAACTGTTGAGCTCTAGATTCAAAAAGAGACCCTCTCTCAAAAATTAGGGTGGAACTTCTGGTCTTTCTGGGCTGGTGCCCTGAGCAGACCTTGGGCTCAAGCTCTACAGCCAGTCCCTCAACATCCAGAGGAAGCTCCATTCCCAGGCATTCTGACATGCCCAGGATCAAAGGTGAGGAGGACCCACCATCTGTCCCAACATTCAGAGTAACTGGAACCAGCAAGACCAGGTACACAGAAACTTCAACAGCCCAGTGGTTCTGGTTCCTTCCAGTCTGTCTGGGCTGGTGTCCTGAGTAGACTTTGTGTCCAAGCTCCCCAGCTAGTCCCACAACACCCAAAGAAGGTGCTGTACTCCCAGATGCTCTAACAAGCCAGGGTCACAAGATCCCAGAATCACAGGATCACAGAAACAGCCTGACTCTGAGGAGTTCTGACATAACCAGGATCACAGGAAGGACAGGTTTCAGTCAGATTTAGCAAGAGCAGGTAGCACTAGAGATAACCAGATGGTGTGAGGCAAGCATAAGAAAATAAACAACACAAACAAAGGTCACTTGGTATCATCAGAACTCAATTCTCCCACCATAGTAAGTCCTGGACACACCATTAAATTGGAAAAGCAAGATTCAGATACAAAATCGCTTATCATGACGATGATACAGGACCTTAAAATAGACATAAATAGCACCCTCAAAGAAATACAGGAGAACACAGGTAAACAGCTAGAAGCCCTTCAAGAGGAAACACAAAAATCCCTTAAAGAACTACAGGAAAACACAATCAAACAGGTGAAGGAAATGAGCAAAACCATCCAGAATCTAAAAATGGAAATAGAAACAATAAAGAAATCAGAAACAGAGACAACCCTGGAGATACAAAACCTAGGAAAGAAATCAGGAGTCATAGATGCAAACATGACCAACAGAATACAAGAGGTAGAAGAAAGAATCTCAGGGGTAGAAGACACAATAGAAAACATTGACACAACAGGCAAAGAAAATGCAAAAAGCAAAAAGCTCCTAACCCAAAACATCCAGGAAATCCAGGACACAATGACAAGATCAAATCTAAGGATAATAGGTACAGAAGAGAGTGAAGATTCCCAATGAAATGGGCTAGTAAATATCTTTAACAAAATTATAGAAGAAAACTTCCCTAACCTAAAGAAAGAGATGCCCATGAGCATACAAGAAGCCTGCAGAACTCCAAATAGACTGGATCAGAAAAGAAATTCCTTCTGTCACACAATAATCAAAACACCAAATGCACTAAACAAAGAAAGAATTTTAAAAGCAGTAAGGGAAAAGGGTCAAGTAACATGTAAAGGCAGGCCTATCAGAATTACACCAGACTTCTCACCAGAGACTATGAAAGCTAGAAGATCCTGGGCAGATGTCATGCAGACCCTACAAGAACACAAATGCCAGCCCAGGCTACTATACCCAGCAAAACTCTCAATTACCATAGATGGACAAAACAAGATATTCCATGACAAAACAAAATTTACACAATATCTTTCCACAAATCCAGCCTTACAAAGGATAACAGATAGAAAACATCAACATAAGGAGTAAAACTACACTTTAGAAGAAGCAAGAAAGTAATCTTTCAACAAATCCACACAAACCTAATTCTACCTCTTACAACAAAAACAACAGGAAGTAACAACTACTTTTCTTAATATCTTAATATGAAAATTAATATTACCAACATAGCCTAATCGATTGAAATCCAAAAATA
>JADRCD010154534.1:0-28947 GCA_019843815.1 Montemys delectorum | reverse complement strand
AAAAAAAAGGCACTATGTTATTGCATCATATCAGCTCCTATCTGTTTTTGGGGAATCATTAACATTTTCCTGGCACTATATACCAAAGAATGATACCCCAGACTCAAATAGTATGCAACAGCAGAGAATGTTTATTCTGCAGAGAACCAGCATACAGGGGTCTACCACACATCAAAATGAAAGACAGAGGTGTGTGCTTTGCAGGGTCAATTTAAAGCCTACTAGGGTAGGAGTGGGTGACCATTATCTATCTTTCCCTTGATTGGTTGGCTCTATTTCCAGGGGTATGGTGGCCTTTGTGATTCATTAGGACTCTGGGGACTTTTCAGGGTGGCAAGGTGTCCTTGAATTGGCTTCCCACAGCTGTGGTTGGCAGACCATGTGTTCCTGGATCCGGGTTTTCACTTCTGGGAAACAGAAACTTAGGCCTAGTCTCCCAAACTGCCAGTTTGCAACGTGTCGTAGAGTCAGCCTGGCTCTGATTAACTCAGTCCTTTCATTTCCTGCCCCTGATTTGTAACTGAATCAAGTTATTGATTTATCAGTTCTTTTTCCCAAGGTCCAAGTCATTGGCCACAGGGTCAATTGGGACCCGAGAATCATAAGTTATTGCCAAAAAGTGGGCCATTTTGATGTAGCCTGTACTGTGGGGCAATGGATGTAGTATTTTTTCTGTAATTGCTTCCTGCTGGCATTTGGATGCTGTCATAGCCCAAGGAAGTTGAAGTGGTAGTGAAAGGCTGGGCAGTGGGATTCATCAGAAGCTTCTGGTTAAGTGATCCAGTTGAAGGACAGGGAACAGTCACATCAATTGGGTTGGTTAATCGTAAGCTTTCAGCAAGTCCAAAGTCAGCAGTTTGCAGTCCTCAGCCATGTCCCTGGATGTCAGTCATGTGAAAATCTGCTGAGACAAATATAAACTAGGGATAGAAGTTAAAATTTCAGGCTCCTATCAGCAAGCACTTGTTGCCATCCACAATAGTGTCTGGGTTTGGTGATTGTTTATGGGATGAATCCCCAGGTGGAGCAGTCTCTGGATTGCCCTTCCTTCAGTCTCTGCTCCACACTTTGTCTCTGTAACTCCTTCCATGGGTATTTTGTTTCCCCTTGTAAGAAGGATCGAAGTATCCACATTTTGGTCTTCCTTCTTCTTGAGTTTTATGTGGTTTGTGGATTGTATCTTGGGTATTCTGAACTTCTGGGCTAATATCCACTTATAAGTGAGTGTATATCATGTGTGTTCTTTTGTGATTGTTGTTACCTCACTCAGGATAATATTCTCCAGATCCATCCATTTCCCTAAGAATTTCATAAGTTCATTGTTTTTAATAGCTAAGTAGTACTCCATTGTGTAAATGTTCCACATTTTTTGTATCCATTCCTCTGTTGAGGGACATCTGGGTTGTTTCCAGCTTCTGGCTATTATAAATAAGGCTGCTATGGCCGGGCAGTGGTGGTGCACGCCTTTAATCCCAGCACTTGGGAAGCAGAAGCAAGCAGATTTCTGAGTTCGAGGTCAGCCTGGTCTACAGAGTGAGTTCCAGGACAGCCAGAGCTATACAGGGAAACCCTGTCTTGAAAAAACAAACAAACAAACAAACAAACAAACAAACAAAAATGTTTATTTAAAAAAAAACAGCTAGTCTCTCTGGGCTGGTGTCCTGAGCAGACCTTGGGCCCAGGCTCTACAGCCAGTCCCACAACACCCAGAGGAAGCTGCTGCACTCCCAGGTGCTCTAACAAGCCCAGAGTCACAGAGACAGCTTGACTCTGAGGAGTTTTGATTACAGAAAGGACTGGTTCCAGTCAGATTTAGCAAGGGCAGGTAGCACTAGAGATAACCAGATGGCGGGGCAGGGGGTGGGGAGGGAAGCATAAGAAAATAAACAACACAAACCAAGGTTACTTGGCATCATCAGAACCCAATTCTCCCACCATAGCAAGTCCTGGACACACCATTACACTGCAAAAGCAAGATTCAAATATAAAGTCACTTATCATGATGATGATACAGGACCTTAAGAAAGACATAAATAGCACCCTCAAAGAAATACAGGAGAAAGAGCTAGAAGCTCTTAAAGAGGAAACACAAAAATCCCTTAAAGAACTACAGGAAAACACAATCAAACAGGTGAAGGAAATGATCAAAACCATTCAAAATCTAAAAATGGAAATGGAAACAATAAAGAAATCGGAAAGAGAGACAACCCTGGACATAGAAAACCTAGGAAAGAAATCAGGAGTCATAGATGCAAGCATCACCCACAGAATACAAGAGTTGAAGAGAGAATCTCAGGGGCAGAAGACACCATAGAAAACATTGACACAACAGTCAAAGAAAATGCAAAAAGCAAAAAGCTCCTAACCCAAAACATCCAGGAAATCCAGGATGAAATGAGAAGACCAAACCTAAGGATAATAGGTATAGAAGAGAGTGAAGACTCCCAATGTAATGGGCCAGTAAATATCTTCAACAAAATTATAGAAGAAAACTTCCCTAACCTAAATAAAGAGATGCCTATGAACATACAAGAAGCCTATAGAACTCGAAATAGACTGGAAGAGAAAAGAAATTCTTCCAGTCACATAATAATAAAAACACCAAATGCACTAAACAAAGAGAATTTTAAAAGCAGTAAGGGAAAAGGTCAAGTAACATACAAAGGCAGGCCTATCAGAATTATGGCAGACTTCTTACCAGAGACTATGAAAGCTAGAAGATCCTGGGTAGATGTTATACAGACCCCTCAAGAACACGAATGCCAGCCCAGGCTACTATACCCAGCAAAACTTTCAATTACCATAGACGCAGAAAACAAGATATTCCATGACAAAATGAAATTTACACAATAGCTTTCTACAAATCCAGCCCTACAAAGGATAATAGATGGAAAACATCAACATAAGGAGCAAAACCACACCCTAGAAGAAGCAAGAAAGGAATCTTTCAACAAATCCACACGAATCTAATTCCACCTCTTAAAACAAAAACAACAGGAAGTGACAATTACCTTTTCTTAATCTCTTAATATGAAAATTAATATTACCAACATATCCTAATTGATTGAAATCCAAAATATGAAGAATTAGAAATTTGTTGATTGTCATCCAATGGTCTGTGTAATTTGGTAGTTGGAGAAATAGGTCCAATATTGTACAATCTATATATACTTTCAGCTTGTTTGTGACAGTGTCTTGCTGTGTATAACATAAGGGTCTTGAAACCTCTCTTCTCCTATCTCAGCCTCTCTATTAATAGTATTGTTTATTTCATGTTTTTACACTATACTATGGTTTTCAGAACAGCTTTATATTTCAAAAGTATTTATATACCCAAGGCAGACATAGACAATTACTTTGGGACATGGCTTGTAAGAAAGAAAACAACAAAGAGTGAGACTGAATGCTTTGCTTGACATTTGTAGCTTTTGTATCAAGTTTGAAGAAGACGACTTTATAAGTTACTCTTTCTCTGAGATGAATGCTTTTCCAAGTTATCACAGCCAATGAACTAGATTCTTACCCGCACGTAATGTCTGTGCCACCCTTCAAGCAGAACCATTGTTCATTGAAACAGTTGGTGAATGACTTTATGGATAGACCATCTTAATACACACACCATTTCTTAAATGAATGCAACCTGTTCTCTATGGGCTGAGAATAAAGTCACTCACTCAAGTCAAATAGTTTTGACCATAGCAGGAAGTCTGTATCCAAAAATCGTGCCTACAACTCATTCCTCGGCGCAGCAGAACTGTCAACTCTCAGCTTAGCTACGATGGAGGTAAAATCCTTTGGTGATTTGAGGGTCATTGAAATACAGCCTTATTACAATGAAATCCAATGTCTAAAAATTGTTCTTATTTTGGGCTTGTACTACAGTAAGAGTCAAGATTTTAAACTCTACTAAATACAAAACAAACAAACAAACAAACAAAAAGACTTTATATATTTATGTTCATTTAAGAAAATATTAGTAGTGATGTATTATTTTGAAATATACAGTTAATATGTTTGGAGTTATTTAAAATTTATATTGAGAAAAACGTATGTATTTTCAGTATTGCTGTAGACAAGCATCTACATAAGACTGTTAAATTGATTGTTGTTTTATATCAAACAACCTTTATAATACTCAGTTTTATTGTTATAATATTTTATAAATTTTAAGGCGTATGACAAAAAAGATATTGTAGGTATTGAAAAGGGGGTCTCTGGGAGGTGTTGGGGTACAAAAGGGAAACAAGAATGTGATTTAATTCTATTGACTTAAAATATGTTTTTAAATGCTAACAAATTCAAATAAATTGAAATCATGTAACAAAAAAAATAAGGCTGCTATGAACATAGTGGAGCATGTGCTCTTGTTATACTTGGAGAATCTTTTGGGTGTATCCACAGGAGTGGTATAGCTGGCTTCTCAGGTAACACAATTTACAATTTTCTGAGGAACCGCCAAACTGATTTCCAGAGTGGTTGTATCAGCTTGCAATCCCACCAGCAATGAAAGATTGTTCCTTTTCTCCACAAGCTTGCCAGCATCTGCTGTCACCTGAGTTTTTAATCTTAGCCATTCTGACTGGTGTGAGATGGAATCCCAGGGTTGTTTTGATTTGCATTTCCCTGGTGACTAAGGAGGTTGAACTTTTCTTTAAGTGCTTCTCAGTGGTTCAATATTCCTCAGTTGAAAATTTGTTGTTTAGAACTCTGGTATCTGTCTAGAAAATTATCCATTTTACCCAGATTTCCAGGTTTGTTGAGTATAGCCTTTTTTTTTTAGTAGGATCTCATGATTTTTTGGATGTCCTCTGTTTCTGTTGTATGTCTCCCTTTTCATTTTGATTTTGTTAATTAGGGTATTGTCTCTGTGCCCTCTGGTTAGTCTGGCTAAGGGTTTATCTATTTTGTTGATTTTCTCAAAGAACCGGCTCCTGGTTTGGTTGATTCTTTGTATAGTTCTTTTTGTTTCTACTTGGTTGATTTCAGCCCTGAGTTTATTTCCTGCCAATTACTCCTCTTAGGTGTATTTGCTTCTTTTTGTTCTAGAGCTTTCAGATGTGCTGTCAAGCTGCTAGTGTATGCTCTCTCTAGTTTCCTTTTGGAGGTACTCAGAGCTATGAGTTTTCCTCTTAGCACAGCTTTCATTGTGTCCTATAAGTTTTGGTGTGTTCTTGCTTCATTTTCATTAAACTCTAAAGAGTCTCTAAATTTCTTTCTTTATTCCTTCCTTGACCAAGTCATCATTGAGTAGAGCATTTTTCAGCTTCCATGTGTATGTGGGCTTTCTGTGTTTATGTTGTTATTAAAGACCAGCCTTAGGCCATGGTGATCTGATAGGATGAATGGAATTATTTCACTCTTCTTTTATCTGTTGAGGCCTGTTTTGTGACTGATTATATGATCAATTTTGGAGAAAGTACCATGAGGTGCTGAGAAGAAGATATATTCTTTTGTTTTAGGATAAAATATTCTATAGATATCTGTTAAATCCATTTGGTTAAAAACCTCTGTTAGTTACACTGTGTCTCTGTTTAGTTTGTGTATCTATGATATGTCCCTTGCTGAGAGTAGGGTGTTGAAATCTCCCACTATTATTGTGTGAGGTGCAATGTGTACTTTGGGATTTAGTAGTGTTTCTTTTATGAATGTGTTTGCCCTTGCATTTGGAGCATAGATGTTCAGAATTGAGAGTTCTTCTTGGCAGATTTTTCTTTGGTGAATATGAAGTTTCCTTCCTTTTTGTTTTTGTTTTTGTTTTTGATAACTTTGGGTTGAAAGTCGATTTTGTTTGATATAAGAATGACTACTCCAGCTTTTTTTCTTGTGACCATTTGCTTGCAGAATTGTTTTCCAGCTTTTTACTCTGAGGTAGTGTCTGTCCTTGTCACTGAGGTGGGTTTCCTGTACACAACAAAATGTTGAATCCTGTTTATGTATCCAGTCTGCTAGTCTATGCCTTTTTATTGGGAAACTGAGTCCATTGATATTAAGAGATATTAAGGAAAAATGATTGTCGCTGACACTGTTAATGATACTCTGTTATGCTTGCAGACAGAAATCTAACGTGGCTGTCCTCTAAGAGAATCCACTCAATAACTGACTCAGACAGATGAGACACACACAGCCAAACAGTAGATAGAGTTTAGGGACTCTTATAGAAAGAAGGATTGCAGTTCTTGGATGGTATAGGAACTCCACAGGAAGACCAAGAGAGTCAGCTAACCTGGACATTTGTGGCTCTCAGAGCCTGAGTCACCAACCAAAGAACATACATCTGCTTGATGTAGGTCTCACCACACAAATGTAGCAGATGTACAACGTAGTCTTCATGTGGGTCTTGAACAACTGAGGGCGGATGAGGGTGGGGATGGGGGTGAGGGTTGCCAGGAGGGAGGCAGTGAGCATGATGTAATGTGAATTAGTTAAGAAATTAATTTTTTATGTCTATGATGAGTACACTGTAGCTGTCTTCAAACACACCAGAAGAGGGCGTCAGATCCCATTACAGATGGTTGTGAGCCACCATATGGTTGCTGGGAATTGAACTCAGGACCTTTAGAAGAGCAGTCAGTGCTCTTTAACTGCTGAGCCATCTCTCTAGCCCCCAAAATTAATTTTTTTAAAAGAAAAAGTAAAAAAAAGAGAAAAAATATATATCACTATTATAAAACCATCAGACAATGCTGTCCAATCGTCAATGTCTAGACTATGAGAAACAAAACTAATTGCTTCTTCAACTAGTTAGTTTCAAAGGAAAAATTTAAAAAACTGATTAGAAGGAGGGAAATGACTTGCTAACAGATTTAAATACTTGAAAAGTACAGACACATCTACGGCCATATCACTCTGAACATGCCCAATCTCGTCTGATCTTGGAAGCTAAGCGGGGTCGGGCCTGGTTAGTACTTGGATGGGAGACCGCCTGGGAATACTGGGTGCTGTAGGCTTAAAAAAGAAAAGAAAAAGAAAAGTATAGACACAGGACCATTTTCAATGTCACACCTCAATGATGATCTGTGTGGATTATAGTGTCTTGTATTTACATTTATAATATCCTGTATTCTAATTATAATAGGATTATAATGGGACTGAAAGATTCTTGTAGGTTACTTATATCATTGTTGTGATAACATTATATTACTAAATATTACTCATGTTGGTGATGATGTTGGTGTAATCAAACTTGCCAGGCTACCAGTCATGTAAAGTTCAGAACCTACACTTATGGATACAATGTAAAACTTAATGCTCACAAGAGATGACTATGCATCTGGTTTATGTAATTACTACATTATAACTTTTTGCTATTCTATTAGTGTGTACTCCTACTTATAAATGAAAGTTTATTGTGTAAGTAGTAGGCTGCAGTATGTCCCAGAAGTCTAAATCAGTTTGTGTATACTTTTTATCTTAATTACATCAAAAGTCCCCATGGGACAATTAATTGCCTTTTACAATGTAAATTTGTGTGAGTACTCTATGACCTTTGCTCAAGATGAAGTCCCCTAAGACACATTTCCATGATGCATCCCTGATCTGAAGTGATATATGACTACCCATCAACCAGCAGCAAAGTATGGATTTTATAGGATCTTGTTTCCCACAACCACAGGAAATTTTATGAATAATACAACTGAGGAAACATAAGCAGTCACTGAGTAGATGTACAGGAATTATTATTATTTGCAGGCATGAAATGGTATAATTTTGTTTCATTTTTATAAAAAGATTTTCTCTTAGAACTGAGCAATGGGGTTGAGTGGGTTGGGAATTCATTCATTCAACAGAGTACTTGTCAGACAAGCAAAAGGACCTGGATTCAAGTCTTCAGCACCATTATAATATAGGTCACTGGGGAGGCAGCCACAGGCAGATTCCTGATGTCCTGTTAGCTACCCAGTACCCTCATTCTGTGAGCTCCAGGTTCAGTGAGAGACTCTGTCTGGAAGACGCTTACCATCTTCTAGTGCAAGAGACAGCGTACAACAGAAAGGAGTCTCCAGCGTTGTTACTAGTAGAGATACTTTGTTGTGTTCTGAACTTTCTTTCCAGGTCAGGACTAACTTCTTTCATTCAAATTCACTAGGGGAGAAGACAACAGTATTCTTACACAGGCTCTTTCCAGGAACGCATTAAACTGAGAGCACTTTACTTCTGTGATATTTATACAAACAGGTTTTATGTGTCCACGTGACAGTTCTTTTGAACTAAAGCATGATTATAAAATGGGATTAACTAGCATCATTGCAACATTTCTTGTCAGCTATGTGCCCATTTATGACTATTTGGTACTGAGGAACTCATTCGGACTTATGCTGGGGACCCTTAGTGAGTCTGCACACCTGACAAAGAGCATCCAAACAACAATGAATGTGGGAGAAAATGGAAAATTCTATGCATGTACATCTCTTCCCAGTCTTTGCACCTTGTGTGCTTGCTTGTTTTTCTTTCAATAAGTTCATTTGCAAGTCATTAGTTTTTAGGCCTATTTTTCTTTCAAGACAGATATGAAGCTCTCTCTGATGATTGCCTTTATCTTTAACGGATAGAGACAGAATGGCCTTTTGGCTGTTATGTTTTTCCTTAAGTACTCAGTAAGCATCTGAACACTCTAAAGTAGGTACTATATTTAGAATTATAGGTTTGGAGAACTACTACTTCTCAACTTTTCACAGAAAGTCTCTGATATTCTTGATAGAGGCAGTCAGTTGGAAATTCCAACTGCCTATCCTTTAAGACTGTTCTTAGCAGGCTTCTGTACTTAGTAGCAGCTGATTGGCTGTTACCAAAGTTAGGTAGACTGCTAAGGCAGTTAACTGTGAAAACTCAGTTCTTGATAGTTGGGTCTTGACTCTGTAGAGAAGAAACAAGGCTAAGATATAAACAACACAAAACCAAAAGGAAAGGGGACAAGGAAGACGTGCGATTAAAGGTAATTATAGAGAAGGGCATTTAAATAAGCTTCCTGCTTTAATTTGATGTAATCATTTTTCTATGCCAATGGAATAGCTGCAAGTGATTGAAATGAGGAGAAGCTAGGCTTTTTCTCTAGTTGAATTACAATGTTCTTAATCACAGAAGAAAAATCATCCCAAATATCTGGTTTGTCTTAGACACTTGGTTAAACTGAGTTTTTGATACTGGAAATACAGTTTTTGAAACTAGATCTTCAGTCTACAGAGGAGACTCTACACAGAAGAAACATGGGTAAAAGAGAAAAAGAAAAGGCAATCAGTTAGCAATTCAAGGTAATTGTAGTAATGAACATTAAAATAAGCTCCCTGCTATAATATTAATTTAAAGTAATCACTTTTCTATGACAATAGAACAGTTACAAATAAACCCAATGGAGAGAAGTTGGGCTCCTTCTTTCATATAGCCCTCAGTGTTTGGTAGCAGAGAAGAGGGAAATTCCTAATCTGTGACTTGTTATAGATAGTTATATAAAAGCCACAATCATTAAAGGCATGGGTACTAGAGTTGTTCAGCTGTTAGTTTAACAGTTTAAGGTGAAAAAAGGGGTGAAAGATTTTGTCATGTATCATTATGTAGTTTCAAGGTTTGAATCTGACTAGGGAAAGAAATGGTGTAATTGCCTGATAAGAAGTTAACATTTCAATGTAAGAAATTGAAATTTATATAACAGAACAAAGAAGTTGTACAACTAATAAAGTATTTTTCTATAATGAAGCTGTCAGAGACAGTAATTAAAGACAGTGTGGAGTAGCTGTGACACCAATCTTACTGAATATAAAGTTAACTTAGAGAAGCAACTTACTGAAAAGAACTTCAATTGTTTAAGGCTAACTCAAGCTAAAATTTAGATGTCTCTCTCTCTCTATGAAGTGACTGTTGAAAAGAGGGAATTTCAAGTTAGGAAGGCTTGCTATATTAAGGGATAAAGAAGAGAAAGATAAGTGTCACCCAGTTTTCTGATAGGTCAACTATAGTCATATTTCTGATATCCTTGAATTTTTTACTTCCAGTGTTTATTAAACCCATGCAGTACAAAGATCATGGCTCCACGCTCATCTGTCCCTAGGTAGTAATGAACTTGAAATGTGTTTTTGTTAGTTACTTTTCTCTTACTGTGATAAAATGATATTACCAAAGCAACTTTTAGAAGCAAGAGTGTATTTGGGCTTGCGGTTCCAGAGAGTTAGAATCTATGATGGCAGAGCAAAGGCATGGAAAAAGAGCAGGAAGCTGAGGGCTCACACCTTGCACTACAAGCAGAAAACAGAGAGACTGAATACTCAAAGCCGACCTTGATTGACACACCTCCTCCAACAAGGTGACATCTCTTAAAGCTCCTAAGAGTGCCATGAATTGAGGACCAAGTGTTCAAGTGCCTGATACTATGAGGGACATCATTCAAACCACCAGGAACAGTGCCATCAATTGAGGACCAAGTGTTCAAGTGCCTGCTACTATGAGGGCAGATCATTCAAACTACCAGGAACCCTTAAGTGCATTCTGTAACTAAACTCAAAGAATAAGTAGAAAGGCTGAATCCTGAAACAGGGGGTTGCTGTTAGTGAGAGTCATAGGGAACCTGAGCCCACTTCTGATGTGTCTCTTTTGTAACTCCCTCAGATTTCTTTCCTACATGAATGTTTAAAGTCTTTCACAGTAAGTTCTTAGTTCTTCTGTCAAAGATAAGCCATAGAGTAATACAATAAAATTAAATTAGCAATTTTATGTCTACTTAACAAAAAGGATTAGAGCAACACTGAGGATAACCAATACTATAGACCAAACAAACTGGAGACCTAGGGCATAATGGATTTTCATTAAATTAAAGAGAAAAGCTCATGGAGTCTAATGATGTTTTATCATTTAATTTAAATGGATAGGTAAATAATACAAGATAATTAAGCAATGACTATATCTCAACATAATTTTTAACTTATTCTTACATACAAACATAATTGAGGCCAGCACCATGCTGGTATACTTTAACATAATAGCTCTTTCCTCTTGCCTTGTGACAACTTGTTTATGAGGGTGACTGAAAATATGAACTTTTTTAAAAGTAGAGAAAACATATTTTTATACAGTATTTACTCCACCACCAACTCCTAAATCATCCTCATCTCCCTACCTTACTTCATACCTCTTTAGCCTTTATCCCTTTAGGAAACAAACAGGTAAGTAAAAGAAAAGAAAAAGAAAGAGAAAGAACACAAGAAATACACACAAAGAGACATACACACAGAGCTATAAAAACAAACTTAGAAAACCATAACAGCCAAGCCGAAGACCAGTAGGACAAAACCAAACCAAAACCAAACCAAAACAAAGCAGTATGAGATACAAAATTACCGTAGAGTTTATTTTGTGTTGGCCATGTACTGCTAGACATCAAACTTACCCTGAAGTGTGGCTAGTATACTCAGTAATACTCGGTTGAAAGAAACTAATTTTTCCTTTTCAAGCTGTTGCCATTGGGAGATAGCTTCTTGGTTATGGATGGGAGCCCATGTCCATTCCTCTCAATGCTGGGATCCCAGCTGGCTTTAATCTGCCCATGCCCTGTACATGCTGAGCGTGTCTGTGAGTTCATAAGTAGGTCGGTCCTGGTATGTCTGGCAGATACTGTTTCATTGGAGTCACCCATCACCTCTGGCTCTTAATATCTATTTACCTTCTCTTTTACATAGCTCCCAGAGCCTTGAGGGGGGGTGGTTTGATGAAAACACCTCCTTTAGAACTGAATATTACAAAATCTCTCACACTTAGCACATTGTCCCATTGTGGATCTCTGTGTTAATTCCCACTTAGTGCATTAGGAAGTTTCTCTGATGATGGCTGAGTTGAGGCACTCATCTATAGGGACAGTAGAAATTTGATAGGAGTTAATGTTATTTGGCTTTCCCTTAGTCCCATTACGTATGCTATCTCAGGTTCTTGGCAATCTGAGCAGTGTTAGAGTTCTATTTCATTGGATTTAACCGAGAGATTTTTTTAATTTATTTTATTTATTTTTTATAAAGGGCTGGTGGTTGCTTTTATCCTCCAATAGCTTGTAAAAGTACCTTTCAGTACTATGAACTTGAGTTGGTAGAGATGAAGGCTCTAGGCAACAACTTGACTTTTTCTTGTTCAATGAGATATGTTAAGTGTTGTTTTCTACAATAAGATTTTACCATTAGTTTGTGGAGAACAAATGATACATGT
The DNA here is from genome assembly GCA_019843815.1 of Montemys delectorum. Lineage (NCBI taxonomy): Eukaryota > Metazoa > Chordata > Mammalia > Rodentia > Muridae > Montemys > Montemys delectorum. Next base: position 16,767 of record JADRCD010154534.1, on the reverse strand, counting down.
ACTTTTAAAAGTTTTCAAAGGTTGTATGGTGGTACATGCTTTTGAAATCCTGGAACTTGGAGGCAGAGGTAGGTCTGTCTCTGTGGTTTGAAGAACAGACTGGTGTCTCTAGTGAGCTGCAGCCTAGCACAGTGAGACCCTTTCTCTAAAAAATAACTGAATAAATAAAAGAATACCTCCCTGATATTACAAAAATGATAAATTCAAAATTTCAATGGATATTTGAGCATGTTGTCATTAAATATTCTTAAATAAGTGAATCAAATTTTGAAGGAGGGAAATCCCTAATTAGATGTGCAGATATCAGGAGCTCTCCAGAGTCTGAGATTTCAGTCTACTTAAAGTTGACAAGTCAGTTTAGTGCCTGCTTTCTTAGATGCTGGCAAAAGACATTAGATTCATAGGTTAGAGATAAAAGGCATGATTGCTCACAGAGAAAAGCACAGATCGAGTATCAGCATGAAGTGCTTTTCAATTCCTTTACTTCCAAAGTCCAACAGCATTTTCTGAGGTTCCGCAACAAAGCACCGCATACTTGGCAAATTTAGCCAAAGAGTTTTTCCCACAAGTTTGGAAGTCAGAAGTGTGAGGTCAAAAGGCTTTCATGGTAGATTTCTTCTAGGGGCCACAAGAGAATGATCTGTTCTGGACTCTCATAAATTTGTAGATGATTATCTTGACTCTGTTTTTCCTTCAACTTTCTTTTGTGTAACTCTGTGCCCAAGTTACTCAGCTTTTAAGGACACTAGACATCTTCAGTTAGAGCATTGCCAATGACCTTATTCTCCGACTAGGATCACATTATAGGGATTATTACTTAAATATGCGAATTTTGTTATAAATGATACATTCACAGGTAATGAGATGCATTGCAGAGGAAGAAACACTAATATTAGGAGAGTCACCATAGAAACTGGCCTGGTGTTGCAACTCCCTTGCATCTGTTTGCTTGAAACAGGAACCTGTGAAAAAGCCATGGATAAAGAGCAGCAGAGACTTGCATTCTTGCTGTAGACAGAACATGCAAGAATGCTTGGAACTATGTAGACTATTTCTCTCAAAATATTGTTAAAATAGTAAAAGACAAATATATATATGTATATATATGTATATATATATATATATATATATATATATATACATATACATAAGTATGTGTGTATGTGTGTATTTGTCATCTCTGTCTCCCCTAGCGTCTTTATTGATCCAGGTTCTGGATCAAAGTGAGATTATAAATCTCACTTCTCACACAGCTATCTATATTGAGGAAAACCCTGAGCCCTGTCCCCTCTGTCTCTCACAATGACAATAGTTTTATGTGTTTTAAATCCTGAATAGGAGATTTAGAATTTGGTAATGTGCTGTACATCTGCTTCAGGGTTGTGTTTGCTGGCCAATTTTGATTTGGGTGCTGAGCTCAAACCCAGGGCTGTCTGCTTAGCAGGCAAGCACTCAAACTCCAGCCTTATCATCTGGTTTTGTCCCAAATAGAAAACAAGTTTTTACTTGAAACGATGCTTTCTTACCTCTCTGTAGTGCCTTCTATTTTTGAAAACTCAAAAACTCAAAATAGTATTTTCAGAATAACTGAATGGAAATAATTTATACTTATTTCAACAGATGGAACCACCACTTACATATGTCATGCTTTTGCTTCTGAATGTATTTGAATTTTCATCAGGGATAATACATAATACTGGTAAGTTTCAGACTATAATTAGTTATTTTCCTCATAGGTATTCATATTCATATTCCTTCCCCACTTAGTTACAATGTTTTTTTTATTTAGCATTCCATTCTGGAAAGTTTTCTCGCCATTCCCATGTATTGCCTGCCTATTTACTCTGGTACAGGTGTGTACTAAGATAATTGTGAACCTATTGTTACTAAGTTGTGTCTGCAGACCTTTGTTATAGTACTTCTCACCTTCAAGTCATAGAAAGTTTCACATTAAAAGAAGAATTTTTTTTTTCGAGACAGGGTTTCTCTGTGTAGCCCTGGCTGTCCTGGAACTCTCTCTGCAGACCAGGCTGGCCTTGAACTCAGAAATCCACCTCTGCCTCCCAAATGCTGGGACTAAAGGTACGCGCCACCAATGCCCAGCTAATTTATTGTTTTAATAGATATAAAATTCTTGTGTGAATGAGTGAGTTTTTGGGCTAGTCAACTAAAAGTAGAATTTTGTGAAAGAAATATAGAAATGGAAGTAGATTGCGAAACTTTTATAAAAGAAAAATTTAATAAGGAAATAGAAAAATCAACATATGTGTGTATTGTTTTAAATTTTACAATAGAATTTATTTTTTTAAGGTTTATTTATTTTATTTAAATGAATACACTGTAGCTGTCTTCAGACACACCAGAAGAGGATATCAGACTCATTAAAGATGGTTGTGAGCCACCATGTGGTTGCTGGAAATTGAACTCAGGACCTGTGGAAGAGCAGTAACTTCTCTCTCTCTCTCTCTCTCTCTCTCTCTCTCTCTCTCTCTCTCTCTCTCTCTCTCTCTCTCTTGTCTAGAATGCTACATGATTTATTTTAAGCAATCTTTTTTTAATTTACATGTAAATTTCTCCTTTCCCAATTTCCCCTCAAACAAACAAACAAACAAACAAACAAAAACAACGAGAACAAACCCCTTTTGCTTCTCCCCTCCCCATGCCTGCCACCCCACCTTCTCCCACTTATTGGCCCTGGCATTACCCTACACTGGGGCACAAAACCTTCACAAGGCCGAGGTCCTTTCGTCCTATAGAGGATCTAATTTGCGATCCTCTACTATACACATGCTACCAGAACATTCAGTCCCACCATGTATAGTCCTTGGTTGGTGGTTGGGTCCCTGGGAGCTCTGAGGGTACTAGTTAGTAATTGTTGTTCGTCCTAAGGGGCTGCAAACCCTTCAGCTCCATAGAACCTTTCTCTAACTCCTTCATTGGGGATCATGTACTCAGTTCAATGAATGACTGTGATCCTCTACATCTGTCTGTCCTGGAACTCACTTTGTAGACCAGGCTAGCCTTGAACTCAGAAATCTGCCTGTCTCTACCTCCCAAGTGCTGGGACTAAAGGCATGTGCCACTACTGCCTGGCAATACATAATAGTTTGATGGAAATAACTTGAAGAGTTTGTGAGGGAAGTAGTGCATAGTTCAGTCTGACAGTTCAACTATTTGGTAAGACTGGGAACTAGTGTATATCAAAGGTGCTTGCACATGAGGCAAAGGAATATTGATGTCAAACTGCAATCATTGGGCACTTTGGCTTGTTGATCTTTTTGAGTTTTGTGGACTGTATTTTGGGTATTCTGTACTTTTTTTTTTTTTTTTTTTTTTTGCTAGTATCACTTATTAGTGAGGTCATAACATGCATAGATAACTTTTATTTGAGGAAGATCAAAGTAAGCTAAAAATCTGTGCTAAATACAGAAGTTAAGAGCATCTGGGAACATTTTGGGTGGGCTTGGGTATGAGTTTAATTCAAAGGAGTGGAAAGAGGGTATGCTTGTTGGAAGATTGTCTGGTAGGATAGATGAAGGTCCTCACAGACATTTCTCCAGTCTGACTTACTGTCAGGTATATGACTTGTGAGCTCAATGACTTAAATCTCGGTTGCTTCTTCCTAAAGAGAGCTCACAGTGATACAGAAGGCACAAAGTACTGTGGGAATGACATTATATGGCTCACAAACCCCATGGGTGGCTCAAAGTATGTTTTTTTTTTTTTTTTTTGTTTTTTGTTTTTTTTTTTTTTTTTTGCTTTGGTTTGGGTTTTGTTTTATTGCGTTCCTTCCCTTACTTCTACTCTTATTCATTAAGCATCATCAGGGAGGTTTTTGCCCACTTTTAGCAGCCAGAGAAGCAATTTGGACTTTAGAATTAAATTATAGCTTAACAACAAGCTCGGGAACACTTTAAAGGACAGACAATGACATAAATGTGTGAACTGAAAGCCCTTTCAAGACCGTTTACCATAACTCTCCGACCCACTTTAAGGTGCACGTGCCATGCATACATTGATATTATTATATAGACAGATTTAAGAACAACGTCGAAACAATTTGTCTTGTACAAACGTAATTTGATTCTTAGTTCGTATTAAAATCTAATCTAATCTCCTCTAACTCTAGTAGAAATTTTTACCTGTCTTAGGAATATTTTATTTTACTTTATTTTTTGCAATCTGATATATTTTCTGGCAATGGAGATAGTTGTGAGCTCTAAGAGTTGTAACTGAAATCTCTAGCCCTAGGAAACATTCCAAGCACAGCTCTATTCCAGAATAGAGGCTGCTTTCCCTCTGTTTGGGCCAAGTTGCAAGAAGCCTGCATTTCTAGTTCCTCCTTCTCGGTTTAATACCGTTGAAACTTTATGCTCCCACACTGTTGACAGGGAGGGAGAAGCTATAAGGTGTCCCTGGCCTTACCTAGCAGATCTTGGTATGACACTCACACAACTGCACTTTCTAGATCCAGCATATATAAAGCTTACCCTCCATCAGTAGATGCTTCACCAGGTCCTTCATATTGCTCCTGCTCCACTGTACGACTAGCCATGTCAGAGCTACAGTAGTTCCAAACGTGGAAAGGCACTTCCATGGCCCTAATAGTTGTGCATTCTTTCACCAACTCCATAAACATATTCAGTCATGCCTTGAAATATTTTCTGCTGAGATCCAGCTGTGATTCCAAAATAATTTTGAGATCAAGACTCTAGGTGACCTTAAGCTTGTATGTCCTTGCTAGCAACCTAAAAGAAACACACACACACACACACACACACACACACACACACACATACACACATACACGTATGTATATACGTGTGTGTGCTTGTCCAGCAAATTATGGTTATGAAGGATTTCTAAAATGACTGTCTTTCTCACAGTGCCATGCTTATCTTACCTGCCAAGGCACCCCTGTTGTTTTGCTAAGGAGAAGTCCAAGCCTGTGTTTGAAACTAGAGTTACACGTTACATTTCTATTATACTCCTTACAGACTTTTCCTCCAAGACAAGGTGAATGGGTTATCCTTCTACCTTCTGCCTGCCTGTTGTTCTCTAGGAGTTGGACATTCCCCCTATAGTCTGGTGTGATTGTGTAAATCTATAATCCCAGCACTTAATAGGGTGATGGTAGGAAGGAGTCAGTTATTCAGAGGAGAGCCTGAACTACATAACGAGTTCATGACAAGCCAGGACAAGACTATGAATCCTGTCACAAAAGCACCAAATCTTTCTCCACATTCCAGCTTTTAATAATCTTATGCTCATAACAAGAGTAAGGAACTGAAGAGCCATGACCTGGTTTTTGTCACACTCTGCAAACTTGAAATCATAGTCAAGCATACCCTGCACTATATTTTTAATGCTTTAGCCTGTCAGAGACACATGCATCGCATGACCTTAAGAAATAATTTTTTTTTACTATAGTCAGGACCATTGTTCAGTTGTCAGTTTGTGTAAGGAGTAACATTACCATTCTATTCAAGTGATGAGAGATTTTTATTTTTATTTTTTTATTTTTCTAAACTTTTATTGCATTATGATGAGAAAAGTTACATGATTTCAATTTATCTTAATTTGTTAACATTTAAAAACATATTTTAAGTAAATAGAATTAAATCACATTCTTGTTTCCCTTTTGTATCCCCACTCTTCCCAGAGACCCCCCTTCAATACCTACACTATCTTTTTTGTCATATTCCTTAAAATTTACAAAATATTATAACAATACAAACGAGTACTATAAAAGTTGTTTGATATAAAACAACAATCAATGTAACAGTCTTATGTAGATGCTTGTCTACAGCAATAGTGAAAATACATTTTTCTCAATATAAATTTTAAATAACTCCAAACATATTAACTGTATACTTCAAAATAATATATAACTACTGGTATTTTCCTAAATAAACATAAATATATAAAATCTTTTTGTTTGTTTTGTATGTAATAGAGTTTAAAATCTTGGCTCTTACTGTGGTACAAGCCCAAAATAAGAACAATTTTTAGACATTGGATTTCATTGTAATAAGGCTATACTTCAATGACCCTCACATCACCAAAGGATTTTACCTCCATCGTAGCTAAGCTGAGAGTTGATAGTTCTGCTGCACCAAGAAACGAATTGTAGGCTCGATTTTTGGATATAGACTTCCTGCTATGGTCAAAGCTATTTGACTTGAGTGAGTGACTTTATGAAATGGTGTAGGTATTAAGATGGTCTATCCATAAAGTCATTCACCAATTGTTTCAATGAACAATGGTTCTGCTTGGAGGGTGGCACAGACATTGGGTGAGGGTAAGAATTTGGTTCACTAGCTGTGACAATTTGGAAAAGCATTCATCTCAGAGAAAGAGTAACTTATAAAGTCCTCTTCTTCAAACTTCATACAAGAGTTACAAACGTCAGGCAAAGCATTCAGTCTCACTCTTTGTTGTTCTCTTACAAGCAACCTCTCTAGTTAATGATCTATGTTTCTTTTGGATATATAAATACTTTTGAAATATATACGCTGTTCTGAAAACCATAGTATAGTGTAAAGACATGAAATAAACAATACTATTAATAGAGAGGCTGAGATAGGAGAAGCAAGATTTCAAGACCCTTATGTTGTACACATCAAGACACTGTCACAAACAAACAAGCTGAAAGTATATATAGATTGTACAATGTTGGACCTATTTTTCCAATTATCAAATAAGAGAGACCATTGGATGACAATCAACAAATTTCTAATTCCTCATATTATTGGATTTTAATAGATTAGGATATGTTGGTAATATTAATTTTCATATTAAGATATTAAGAAAAAGTAATTGTCACTTCCTGTTGTTTTTGTTGTAAGAGGTGGAATTAGATTTGTGTGGATTTGTTGAAAGATTACCTTCCTGCTTCTTCTGGGATGTAGTTTTGCTCCTTATGTTGATGTTTTCCATCTATTATCCTTTGTAGGGCTGGATTTGTAGAAAGATATTGTGTAAATTTCACTTTGTCATGGAATATCTTGTTTTCTCCATCTTTGGTAATTGAGCGTTTTGCTGGGTATAGTAGTCTGGGCTGGCATTTGTGTTCTCTTAGGGTCTGTATGACATCTGCCCAGGATCTTCTAGCTTTCATAGTTTCTGGTGAGAAGCCTTGTGATAGGCCTGCCTTTTTCCCTTACTGCTTTTAAAAATCTTTCTTTGTTTTGTGCATTTGGTGTTTTGACTATTATGTGGCGGGAGGAATTTCTTTTCTCTTCCAGTCTATTTGGAGTTGTATAGGCTTCTTGTATGTTCATGGGCATTTCTTTCTTTAGGTTAGGGAAGTTTTCTTCAATAATTTTGTTGAAGATATTTACTGGTCCTTTAAGTTGGAGGTCTTCACTCTCTTCTATAACTATTATCCTTAGGTTTGGTCTTCTCATTGTGTCCTGGATTTCCTGGATGTTTTGGGTTAGGGTCTTTTTGTGTTTTGCGTTTTCTTTGACTGTTCTGTCAATGTTGTCTATATTATCTTCTGCCCCTGAGATTCTCTCTTCTATCTCTTGTATTCTGTTGGTGATGCTTGCATCTATGTTTCCTGACTTCTTTCTTAAGATTTCTAACTCCAGGGTTGTCTCTTTTTGTGATTTCTTTATTGTTTCTACTTCCACTTTTAGGTCCTGGATGGTTTTACTCACCTCCTTCACCTGTTTGTTTGTGTTTTCCTACAATTCCTTAAGGGATTTTTGAGTTTGCTCTTTAAGTGCTTCTACTTGTTTACTTGTGATCTCCTGTAACTCATTATGGGATTTTTTTGTTTCCTCTTTAAGGGCTTGTACCTCTTTACCTGTGTTCTCCTGTATTTCTTTAAGGGAGTTATTCATGTCCTTCTTAAGTTCCTCGATCAGCATTGTGACATATGATTTTAGATCCAAATCTTGCTTTTCTGGTGTTTTGGGATATCCAGGACTTGCTGTGGTGAGAGTACTAGGTTCTGATGAAGCCAAGCAGTCTTGGTTTCTGTTGGTAGGATTCTTGCGTTTGCCTTTTGCCATCTGTTGATCTCTGGTGTTAGATGTTCTTGGTGTCTCTGACTAGAGCTTGTCCTGTCCCTGCTGCTCTGTCACTCCCCTGTGACTCCTGAGGCCTGTGCCTCCCAGCTGGTCCTGCCTTAGAAAGTCACCAGAGAAAAAATGCCGGATCTCACCTGAGTCCCTGGGTTAAAGCACTCCCTGGAGGCAGGCCCTCCACTTGCAGGGAAGGGAAAGAGAGGGTCACTGATCCACCTCTGTTACTCAGAAGCTGAGAGGATCCTGTCCCTGCCACCCTGCAACTCCCCTCGAGAGACTTTTAAACAAGCAAATTAACAAAGTAACATCAAGTTTAATGCTTTAACCCCATAAGTTGTTTCTGACCCCTGATAGTATAGCTTTAAGAAGAAAGAAATGTAAGATTTGAGTTTTCTTTAATGTTAGTAAATTCAAAATTACAATTCTACTTTTGTGAAGGATGGGAAAGTAACTTAGACATGATCTCCTGTAGTCAAGAATGGCTTCTGACTATTGATCCTCCTGCCTCCAATGCTTGAGAGGTAGAAGTACAGACGTACAGCTCCATACTCAGCTTTAAATGTACTATTCTTCTTTTAAAATGTTTTGTCAATTCCATAAAATGTGGTGTCTTTTACATAAGTCTTTCTACCTTGATCTTTTTCTTTTTATATATTTAGGTAAGGAGCGAACTTACTTTTCTTGTTCCGGTGAAGGGATGCTCATGGGCCTGCATACAATCAAGTTGTTCCTCACCACTGACAATTTGGTAAAGTCCTTCAACTGCATGTATTATAATAGCCTTTTGGGTTCCTTTTAAGCCCATGTAGAAAAGCTATGACACTGTACTCTCTCAAGTACCTTCCTCTGTCCATACAGGAAGCTGAGGTTTTATGGAATTGTTTCTGTAGTTAGATAGGGAAGTATATATTTATTTATTATTGAGTGACTTGCATAGTCATGCTCTGTGGCTGGTGTAAGCAAATGATGCCTACCTTTCTTTCCTAAATAGCTGCAACACTCTTCATCTGATGTGAATCCAATGTGTTGTTTTGAAGATTGACAGAAGTAGCCTGTCAGAGAAACATACCTCACATGACCTTAAATAATTTTTTTTCTTGTATAACAAGACCATGTAGCAATTGCAATTTTGTAGAAGGGGTGATAGTACCCTTTCATTTAACTGTTGGGAGAATTTTCAACAATTAAATAAATAAAATTAAATAAAACAGAATATTAAGATACTCATTGAGTAAAGGGTAACCCAATAATAGAGTGCTTGCCTACTATAGTCAAAGCCTTGGGTTCAACACACAAATACACACACACAGATACACACGCATGGACAAGCATACACACATACACACACACACACATAATTGTATTTTTTAAAAAATATCAAACTTCTCCAACACCTGTATTTCCACTCCCCCTTCACTGTTTTTAGTCTATGATTGATGCTATTATTTATTCTCTTGGTCTATCTTTCCCTCCATCTACCTACAAATTTTCCCACTATTCTAATCAACAAATTTGTCTTCCTACCATCCCTAACATGAATATAAATTATAAGAAAGAAGCTGGAATCTTATAAGTTTTATTTCTTCTATATCACCTGCACCTTCACCTCTGTACAAATTATAGTAGATATCTTATATGCTGTGGTTGGTCATGGCCTCCTTAATTCTCACAATATATTCTTTTCAATTAAGAGTTACCTATTTTATTTTCTGTGCTTGAGTGTTTTCACTGCATGTATATATGTATATCATGACTAGTGCTTACACAGGTCAGAAGAGGTAATTGGCTTTCCCAGAACTAGAGTTACAAACAAGTATGAACATGTGGGCTGAGAATAGAGCCCAGACTCTCTACATGAGCATCAAGTGCTCTTAACTTTGAACTATCTGTCTGGTCCTATGCAAAGTATAATTTCCCCCCATTAATTTATTATTCACTTTACATTCCTATTACAGCCCCTTCTTCTCAGAGGCCCCAGTTCACATAGTCTGTCCTCCCATCCCCCCCTTCTCTTTTAAGAAGTGGAAGGAGCCCCTTTGAGTACCAACACACCCTAGTACATAATGTCACTGCAGGTCTAGGCAATCCTCTCCCACTGAGGCCACATAAGGCAGCCAGGTTAGGGGCACAGGATCTTGAGGCAGGTAGAAGGATCAGTGAGAGCCCTTGCTCCAGTTGTTGGGGGAACCTGCATGAAAACCAAGCTGGATATCTGCTACATATGTGATGGGGTCCAGCCCAAGTATCCTCTTTGGTTGGTGGTTCAGTCTCTGTGTCCCCACAAAGTTCCAGGTTAGTTGATTCTTTTGGTCTCTTTTTGGAGTCCCTATCTGCTCAGGGTCCCTTAATCCTTTTCCCATATCTTCTACATGAATTCCCTGAGCTCAATCTAATATTTGGCTTTGGTTCTCTGCATCTGTTTTCATCAGCTGCTGGGTGGAACTTCTCAGAGGACAGTTATGCTAGGTTCATGTCTCCAAGCATAACATAGTATTATTAATAGTGTCAGTGACCTTCTGGTTTACATTTGCACCTGGTTGCAGACCCTGGGCTCTGGCTCTCCCCCAACTCCACCCACACCTGGAGGCAGCTTGACTTCCAGGAACTCTAACACACCCAGAATCTTAGGTTCACAGGATTATAGAGAGAGCTGGACTCCCAGGAGTTCTGACACAACCAGGATCACAGAATTACAGGCTCACAGCAAGGCTAGTTAGCACCAGAGATAGCCAGATGGTGAGAGGAAAGAGAATATAAGCAACAGAAACTAATGCTACTTGGCAACTTCAGAACTCAGTTCCTCCACAACAGCAAGCCTCGGATAACCCAACACACCAGAAAAGCAAGATTCAGATTTAAAATCTCATCTCAGGAATATGACAGAGGACTTTAAGCCAGACATACATAACTCCCTTAAAAAAATACAAGAGAATACTGGTAAACAAGTAGAATTCCTTAAGGAGGAAACAAATCTCTTAAAGAAATACAGAAAAACACAATCAAAGAGATGAAGGAATTAAACACAACCATCCAGGATATAAAAATGAAAATAGAAACATTAAAGAAAGCACAAAGGGAGACAAACCTGGAGATGGAAAATCTAAGAAAGACAGCAGGAGTCACAGATGCAAGCATCAGCAACAGAATATAAGAGATAGAAGAGAGAATTTCAGATGTAGAAGATATCAGAGAAGACATTGACACAACAATCAAAATACAAAAAGCATAAAGTTCCTAACTCAAAATATTCAAGAAACCCAGGACACAATGAAAAGACCAAGCCTAAGAATAATAGTTATAGAAGAGAGCGAAGATTACCAACTCAAAGGTCCAGGAAACATCTTTAACAAAATTGTAGTAGAAAACTTCCTTAACCTAAAGAAGGAGATGCCCATAAACATACAAGAAGCCTACAGAAGACCAATCAGATTGGAACAAGAAAGAAATTCTTTCCATCACATAATTATCACAACAGCAAATTCATAGAGCAAAGAAAGAATATTAAAAGTGATAAGGGAAAAAGGTCAAGTAACATATAAAGGCAAAACTAACAGAATTACACCATACCTTTCTACAGAGACTTTAAAACCAGAAGAGCTTGGACAGATGTCATAAAGATTCTAAAAGAATAAAAATGCCAGCCTAGGCTACTATACCCAGCAAAACTCTCAATTACTATAGATAGAGAAACCAAGATAGTCTATGACAAAATCAAATTTAAATAGTATCTATCCACTAATCCATGCCTTCAGATAATAAAAAACTCCAACACAAGGAAGAAACTACACCCAAGAAATTAGTCTTCTCACAACAACCCACCCCCCTAAAAAATAACTACACAAACATAACTTCACCTGTAACCACAAAAATAACAGGAAGCAAAAACCATTGATCCTTAATATCTTTCAACAGTAATGAACTCAACTCCTCAATAAAAAGACTCAGGCTAACATAATGGATATGTAAGGAGGATCCAACATTCTGCAACATAGAGGAAACATACCTCAGTGACAAGGACAGACACTACCTCAGAGGCTGGAAAACAATTTTCCAAGAAAATGTAACAATTCTAATATCTAATAAAATAGACTTTCAACCAAAAGTTATCAAAAAAAGATGGAGAGGGACATTACATACCGATCAAAGGAAAAATTCACCAAGATGAACTCTCAATTCTGAATATGTATGACCCAAATGCGAGGGTACCCACATTTGTAAAAGAAACATTACCAAAGCTTAAAGCACACATTGAGCCTCACATAATAGTGGGAGAAGTCAATACCCCACTCTTATCAATGGACAGATCATGGAAAAAGAAACTAAACAGAAACACAGTGAAACTAACAGTTATGGACCAAATGAATTTAACAGATATCAACAGAACCTTTAACTCTTAAACAAAAGATTGCACCTTCTTCTCAGCACCTCATGGTACCTTCTCCAAAACTGACCATGTAACCAGACACAAAACAAGTCTCAATTGATCCAAGCACATTGAATTTATCCCAATAGAGGGTACTCTATTGGGCCACCATGGACTGGTTTTAATAACAACAAAAAGAACAGGAATCCCATGTACTCATGGACGCTAATACTGTCAGGGAATGGTTCTTGACCATGGAATGGGTCTCAAGTTGAGCCACACATTGGTTGACCATTCCCTTCTCTGCTTCATCTTTTTCTCTGAACATCTTGCAGACAGGAAAAAATTGGGAACAAAGATTTTATGATTGTTTGGTGTCCTTTTTCCTTCAGTGGGTGTCCTGCTTGCCATAGGATATTACGGTTGTTGCAGTTTCTGGCTATTAGAAATAAAACTTGTATGAGCATATTTGAACAAATGTTCTTGTGGTATAGCAGAGCATCTTTTGGGCATATGCCAGGGTGTGGTTTAGCTGAGTGTTGAGATAGAACTATCCCCAATTTTCTGAGAAATCATCAAATGGATTTTCACATTGGTTGTACAAGTTTAAACTCCCACCAGCAATAGTTCCTGTTTCCACATTCTCACCAGCATTTGCTGTCATTTGAGTTTTTGATCTTAGCCATTCTCTTGGGTATAAGGTTGAATCTCAGAGTTGTTTTGGTTTGTATCTTTTTGATGGCTAAGGACATTTCTTTAGGTGTTTCTAGGCCATTAGAGATTTGTCTGTTGAAAATTTTCTGTTTAGCTCTTTTCCCCATTATTTTAATTGGGTTAATTGATTTTTTGGTGTCTAACTTCTTGAATCCTTTTATGGATATTAGTCTCCTGTTGGATATAGGGTTGGTGAAATTCTTTTCTTTTTTTTTTAATGCTTTATAAACTTTTTTTAATGCTTTATAAACTTTTTAATTAACTTGTTTACTAATTTTTAAATGCCAGTGAGGTAGGAAGAACTGCTCTATAAGATGCTACTAAAGGATAGTGGATTATAGAAGAAAATACTGAATGAGATCAATCTGTGTACTTAATTTTTTTAATTAGATATTTTCTTTATCTACATTTCAAATAATATTTCCTTTCCCAGTTTCCCCTCTGGGAAAAAAAATCCTGTTCCCTCCCCACTGCCCCTGCTCACCAACCCACTCTCTCCTACTTCCTGGCCCTGGCATTCCCCTACACTGGGGCACAGAACCTTCACAGGAGCAAGGGACCCTCCTCCCATTGATGATTGGCTAGGCCATCCTCTGCTACATATACAGCTGGGCTATGAGTCCCACAATGTGTACTCTTTGGTTGATGGTTTAGTCCCTGGGAGATCTGAGGGTACTAGTTCATATTGTTGTTTGTTCTAAGGGGCTGCAAACCCTTTAGCTCCTTGGGTCCTTTCTCTAGCTCCTTCATTGGAGGCCCAGCACTCAGTCCAATGAATGACTGTGAGCTTCTATTTCTGTATTAGTTGGGTACTGTCAGAGCCTCTCAGCAGACAGCTATATCAGGCTTCTGTCAGCCAACACGTGCCTGCATCCACAATAGTGTCTGGATTTGATGATTGAATATGGGAAGGATTCCCAGGTAGAGCAGTCTCTAGATTGTCCTTCCTTCAGTTTCTGCTCCATAGTTTGTCTCTGCAACTCCTTTCCATGGATATTTTGTTCCCCTTTCTAAGAAGGAATGAGGTATCCACATTTTGGTCTTCCTTCTTCTTGAGTTTCTTGTGGTTTGTGGATTGTACTTTGTGTATTCCGATCTTCTGGGCTAATATCCACTTATCAGAGAGTGCATACCATGTGTGTTCTTTTGTGACTGGGTTACCTCACTCAGGATGATACTCTCCCAATTCATCCATTTCCCTAAGAATTTCATAAATTCATTGTTTTTAATAGCTGAGTAGTAAGTACTCCATTGTGTAGATGTACCACAATTTCTGTATCCATTCCTCTGTTGAGGGATATCTGGATTGTTTCCAGCTTCTGGCTATTATAAATAAGGCTGCTATGAACATGGTGGAGCATGTGTCCTTATTACATGTTGGAGCATCTTCTGGGTATATGTCCTGGAGTGGTATAGCTGGGTCTTCTGGTAGTATTATGTCCAATTTCCTGAGGAACCACCAAACTGATTTCCAGAGTGGTTGTTCCATCTTGCAATCCCACCATCAATGAAGGAGTGTTCCTCTTTCTCCACATCCTAGCCAGCATCTACTGTCACCTGAGTTTTTGATCTTAGCCATTCTGACTAAAGTGAGAATCTCAGGGTTGTTTTGAATTGAATTTCCCTGATGACTAAAATAGCCCTATTTAAAAATGCAGTACAGAGCTAAACAAAGAATTCTCAAATGGCTAAGAAGCACCTAAAGAAATATTCACCATCCTTAGTCATCATGGAAATGCAAATCGGAATGGTGAATTTCTTTTCACATTCTATAGTCCAGCATTGACAAAATATTTTCATTTTTAATGGATATTTTCTTTATTTACATTTCAAATGTTATCCCCTTTCTTGATTTCCTCCCCACACCTTGGATACCCCCTATCCAATCCTCCTTCTCCCTGTTTCTATGAGGATGTTCTCCCAACCACCCACCCACACCCACCTCACAGCCCTGACATCCCCCTACATTGGAGAATTGAGCCATCACAGGACTAAGGGCCTCTCCCCCCATTGATGCCTGATAAGGCCATCCTCTGCTACATATTCAGCCAGAGTCATGGGTCCCTCCATGTGCACTCTTTGTTTGGTGATTTAGTTCCTGGGAGCTCTGGGCAGTGTGTGTGTGGGTGTCTGGTTGGTTGATATTGTTGTTCTTCCTATGGGGTTGCAAACCCCTTCACCTCCTTCAGTCCTTTTTCTTTTTTTTTCTTTTTTCTTTTTTTTGTATTTTCTTTATTTACACGTACATTTCCCCTTCCCATTTTCTCCTCCAAAACAAACAAACAAACAAACAAACAAACAAACAAACAAAAACAAGAACAAACCCCTTTTGCCTCCCCCCTCCCAATGCCTGTCTTCACCAGTAGTTATTTTTCACAAAATTTTCCTCAGTAATGAATTCTGCTTCTTCATATCAAGGTCTCATTGCTTGTTATGTTTGTTTCTTTCCTAAAGAAAGTCCACTGTTTCTTCCGAAATGAAAATAATACTCCTTCGAAGGAAATTTTGGGTCTTTTTACATCAGGAGGCCTTTCTCCCAACATGATAATTATGAACAGTACATACTACGGTGGCTACTATTTTAAATTAACTCCGGTAATTATGTTTTATTTTATTCTATGGAATGTTATTTACAAGAAGCACACTCTTTCTTATTGGATGTCTTTTTACAAGTTATAAAATCAGTAATGTTGTATCTCTACAAATATTTTTTGAATTTTTATTGAATTATGATGAGAAAAGTTACATGATTTCAATTTGTCTGAATTTGTTAACATTTAAAAACATATTTTAAGTAAATAGAATTAAATCACATTCTTGTTTCCATTTTGGACCCCAACTCCTCGCAGAGACCCCCTCTTCAATATCTACAATATCTTTTTTGGTCATATTCCTTAAAATTTATAAAATATTATAACAATAAAAATGAGTATTATAAAAGTTGTTTGATATAAAACAACAATCAATTTAACAGTCTTATGTAGATGCTTGTCTACAGCAATACTGCAAATACATATGTTTTTCTCAGTATAAATTTCAAATAACTCCAAATATATTAACTGTATATTTCAAAATAATACATCACTACTAGTATTTTCTTAAATGAACATAAGTATGTAAAGTCTTTTTGTTTGTTTTGTATTTAGTAGAGTTTAAAATCTTGGCTCTTTCTGCGGTACAAGCCCAAAATAAGAACAATTTTTAGACATTGGCTTTCACTGTAATAAGGCTGTACTTCAATGACCCTCAGATCACCAAAGGATTTTACCTCCATCATAGCTAAGCTGAGAGTTGACAGTTCTGCTGTGCCAAGGAATGAATTGTAGGCACAATTCACCAACTGTTTCAATGAACAATGGTTCTGCTTGGAGGGTGGCATAGACATTAGGTGTGGGTAAGAATCTGGTTCATTGGCTGTGATAATTTGGAAAAGCATTCATCTCAGAGAAAGAGCAACTTGTAAACTCCTCTTTTTCAAACTTGATACAAGAGCTACAAATGTCAAGCAAAGCATTCAGTCTCACTCTTTGTTGTTCTCTTTCCTACAAGCCACCTCCCAAGTTAATTGTGTTTGTCTCCCTTGGGTATATAAATACTTTTGAAATATATAAGCTGTTCTGAAAACCATAGTATAGTGTAAAAACATAAAATAAA